>BPLR01010429.1:0-102772 GCA_021605095.1 Caerostris extrusa | reverse complement strand
TTATATTTACTCTTGCCTTTAAAATTCAACTTTTTTATATTTTTATTTAAAAATGTTAACTTTTAACTCAATATTTCAAGTAATACGTCATGTAGGAAAATGTTTGATTTTATTATTTTCAAGTCGTTTTCCACTCTGATACAGTGTAATCCATTTTTTAATCCTATAGTAACTACATTTTGGCATATCCTATGCATAATCCAAAGCACACATAAACTGATAACCAGAAACACACATCTGAAATACATTTTATGAATACACATCGAATTTCTTCAAGTTGGAAAATTCTAAAAAATAGAAGAATATTTTTCCCCCTGATCCTGTAACTATTAAAGCCAAAAACACACCATTTTTATTGAAAATATATCCAAAAGAAATAAAAAAAATTTAAAAATTCCCGAAATGCGATCGATTTTTCAGTTTCGGCGGAACTGAAAAATTCGATTCGTTCACAGCGCGAGTTGTCTCTATTCGAAATCATGATAGACACTGACCGCCTATTGGCACGTATGCTCGGTTCATTCTCGCCCGTTCGCTCGCCAACCCCAGTCGCCAAGCGCGCCAAACTGTTTGAAGAAAATTTTGTGACAGCATTTTGTGAGGTTGTTATGTCGACTTAATTGCACGGTTTGGAGCGACTGAATAATAATTATGTTATATACAAACCCCCTTTGGGGAGGGGAGGGGATTTTGCTGAGAGCTTTGAGAGTTTTTTATCCTCAGTGATCACTAACTAAGATTTTCGTCCTGTACAAAAGATGCTTTTTAATCTGGGAGTCCCCTCTTTCCTCCATTATAATATCGCTGAAGGCTCTTGTGTTGTTTCCGATACCAAAATGAAATGCTCGCAGGATTACCAGTTATTTAAAAGGCGGAAGGAAGAAGGGGAAGGCTTTCGTTTGCGATTGTTGTCAAATTTCGAATAATGCAACGTAATTAACCTTCTGGCGTAGTCTCTCTTCTCTAGTTTAAACAGAATTCGCGGGGTCTTGTACAGATTGCTCCGGGTACTGTACTGGGATTGGCAAAGTTTGCAGGAAAACATGTTAAAGGTGTACTATCAGATCCTAGTTTGTTTTAAAATGAGTGTTTTTTTAATTTCGCTTTGATTAAGGATCGTAATAAAAAGTGTAAATAATTGGTGGGAAATAGATAAAAAAAAAATTTATTTTTAAATTTAATTGAATTATAATTACTAATTGAATTATTATTACTAGTTCTCTCCCCTTTCATTTGGGTAGGCTTCAATTATTCAGTAACCTATTTAATTACTTAGTAATTTTACTGAAGTCATTTATCTGTTTATTTCGTTTATTTGTTAATTTCCTTATTTGTTAATTGTGTTTATTTCTGTTTATTTGTTAATTGTGTTTATTTCGTTTATTTGTTAATTGTGTTAATTTGTTAATTTCTGTTTTAAAAGGTTAATTTCATTTAATGGTTAATTTCGTTTATTTGATTTCGTTTATTTGTTAATTTCGTTATTAGTTAAATTGTTAATTTCGTATATTAGTTAAATTGTTAATTTCGTATATTAGTTAAATTGTTAATTTCGTATATTAGTTAAATTGTTAATTTTCGTATATTAGTTAAATTGTTAATTTCGTATATTAGTTAATTTGTTAATTTCGTATATTAGTTAATTTCGTTTAGTTAATTTGTTAACTTCGTTTTATTTGTTAACTTCTTTTTATTTATCAATTTGTTAATTTCGTTTATTTATCATGTTAATTTCTGTTTATTTATCAATTTGTTAATTTCTTTTATTTATCAATTTGTTAATTTCTGTTTATTTATCAATTTGTTAATTTCGTTTATTTATTAATTTGTTAACTTCGTTTATTTGTTAATTTTGCTTATTTGTTAAGTTATGTAACTTTACTGTTTGATGTTTATATAAATGGCACATATAAATAAAAAATATTTTCCTCTCTCTTTACGGGAACCATTTTTTTTATATTGAATACAAAGTTATCGGAAAGAAAAAAATAATAATAATAATCAGAAATTATTTTTTCGTGCATTTCTATTGATTTCTTTATTCCCCTTATTATTCCACTCTATCAGATACATGTCAAGAGGCAGCGAACGAAGTGCCATTGTCATTTCGAGTGCCATATATCTGGTTTCCAATGAATCAATCTTGTAAAAATCAAAATCGTTCTTTTTTTTTTCTTACTCGTCCTCCCCAACTCGAACAAAGGAAGTTATTCTTTTTTCTCGAACGTACTTGTTACTTTGCTCACTTTTATTTCGACTTTCTTTTTCTTTTCTCGACTTAATGACGTAACTGTTTCTTTTGTCCAAAGATTTATGGAAAAATCAGTGGCAACGTGTCAGCTGGATAGCATTAATGTTCCCCTGGAGAAATGCTCTTCTCAACTAAAAATGGAGGGAGGGGGTATTTTCAACCCCCTGTGAATTTGTCCCATTGAAATATTCCGACACACATTTTTCTTTTATTGTTTCTTTTTTTTTTTTCTTCCCTTGTCATTAAAGTAACACTTAAGGAACAGATACTCCGTGTTTAAAGTAAGAAATAAATGGAAATTTTTCCCCGTGCGAATGAAAACGACATCGATTTCCTTCGACACACCCTTGTTCGAATCCTTCCCCCTTCACCTTTTATCTCCACCTTCCCTCCCAATCATTTAATACATAATGAACTTTTTTTCTTCGTTTTTCCATATATTGTTTGATGTCAGAGAAAGAAAATTGGACGTGCTATAATTCGTTCGAGTTTTGATTGGGGGACTGTAAAGAATGGGGAAAAAAATAAGGGTAAAGGTAGGGAGGGGGTTGTAATGTTCGAATGTTCTGTTATGAAGAGGATAGGAGTAGCGGAACCGAAAGGTACTCATCTGGAATTCTGATTTTTTCCCCTTCCTCCCAAAAGGGTTATCGACTGCATGCGTTCCACCGGTACTGGAATCTCCCGTGTTATAACCCTAAAATTTTCATTTAAGTTGCAGTATTACTTCAACCCTGGGTTTGCTCGATATTAAAAGAGATTTGATGGTGGATGTAAAAGGGATATTGATACTAGGCGGGGATCGCGTACAAATTACGTTTGTGCAATTTTCTGAGATAAGACTCAAAAGATTACTATACAAATTGAGATATAATGTGAATGGCTTTAAAAAAATTTAAACGTATTTGTTTCGTTTCTTTTAATTTATCTGAATTTTTAAGAATAATTTGTATCGTATCTGCTTTTGGAATAATTTGTACCGTATCTGCTTTTGGGATCATTGGTATCGTATCTGCTTTTGGGATAATTTGTATCGTATCATATTTTGAAAGACGGATTCAAGTAATAAGCTCAAAAAATTTTTTTTACATTATGAAAGACTGATTCAAGTAATAAGTACAAATTTTTTTTTTAAAAAGAAAAATATTTATTTTTATTAATGTTTCAATAAGTAGAATTGTATTTTTGCATGTTTGAATTTTAATATATTTTAGAATTTATAAAATTGCAATTATAAATATTAAATGTGTTTGAAAATCTTAAAAGCATTGTTCTTCTGAACTAACCTCATTGTATATATATATATATAGGATTCTATCTCTTGACAATAGAAATGTTTACTTTGTTATTATTTCATTTAACAGAATCTTTTTTAATTTTTCTATTTGTGGTGATGAAAAGCAGATGACACAATGCTGGATCCTTTGTTTTGACAACAGATAAAGCGTTTTATTCCATTATTGAAAAATCATTACCTCTAGTGTATTTTATTATTTCAATTCGCATCTCTGCATAGGAAATTGCTTTTGTACTTGCTGATTTAAAAACATTTCTAGTGAAAAGATATAATAAGCGACCTGTTATCAGGATGCCTTGCCTAATAATCTTTTTCCCCAACGGTAGTTTTTGTTCTTTCAGAAATTCAGTATTATATTTGGTAACTAGATTTTCAATAGCTTACCGTTTTCCAAGTAACTCGTAATTTCATTTTTTCCTTTGTGTAATGTTGGGTTTTTTCCTTTTTAAATAATTCCTTGGAAAAAAAAAATTGATATGAAGTATCAACAAAAATTGAAAGCAGTAATAAATAAATAAAGAGACAATGCTATGATTACGTTGGAAAATGCTATTCAAATTGCTCTGTTTCGTGCTGTCTTTGGAACTATTTATTCAGTTGTTCAATATGTATTGTGTGAGTATTGATTTTCTGATATCTATTCCTCCACAATCAATAATGTGTTCAAGTATCGACGTTACCGTTAATCTTTTCCGGAGAAGGAAATGGATGGACACACACTGAAAATCGTTAGTTTTTGGAGAAAGAAAAATGGACACAACAAACGCCTTGTATTGATTAGCTGCGACAAAATAAGATGTTCTGCCGATTTACCACGGGTGGCCTTCCTGCTTGCTAGCTTTTGTCTTTTGGAACTTTGTTGACATTGGTGGAGATACCAGGACGTAGTGGTTGAGTAAAAGAGGAATAAGCAAAATGGTTTAAGATATATTTACAAAAAGGCTTACATTTTTATTATTATTTATTTTTTTATTTTATTATTATTATTATTATTTATTATGAGCGGCCTGATGGCCATTTGACTAGCGCTCTGGCCTTTGATACTATAGGCTTTGAAGGTTCGAATCCTGGCGATGGCATGGATGTTTCTTAGCTGTTCGGAATCCACTTTAAACTGTAGGTCCCTGTCCATGTAGGTAGTACTATCAAATCTGTTTAGCCCTCGTGTGCACAAGATGACCGTAGAGCGGCAAACCAAAATGTTGTTTTTAAATATCCAATCAGGAATGCATGGAAATCTCTTCAAGGAAAAGCCTTGGCCTTTCGTGTTCGAGTCCCGGCGGTGCCATGGATGTTTGTAGTGTTTCGGAATCCAATTTAATCAAACTGTAAGTCCCGGTCTAATAGAGTCGTAGAGCATTGTGGGAGTAGTGTTACTCTCGTCCGTAGTATATCTTCAAGCTACACGTATCCCCCCTTCCTCCGGGGGTAGTGTTAAATGAGTGCAGCCCTCACGACATGCCTTCTTCGAGGCTAAGTTTGTATTGACTGCTCACAAGGACATGGTCCATACTACTCTGTCCTCGACGCAATTAAAAGAATATATATTAAATGAAATAGATAGATCGTAACATAGATTTACAAACTATAGACATATAATATAGATACTGGAAAATAACACAGGGCACATTAAAATTATATTATTTTACATCAATGACTAAATAAAAACCTAACTTCATCATCATCATCATCTTCTTTTTCATCATCAAACCTTATTTCAGACTATTTAAATTAATATTCGTTTATTTGTAATTCGTTTTTTATTACTTAAAATAGCGGGAAAAAGATTTAATCAATTTAATCGTTACATTATATATTCTAAATAAGTTTTATTATCGTTATTGTTTTATTTATCATAGTATTTTTAAACTAGTAGCGAAAGTTGTGCGCTTTACAAAACTACTATATATCTAAGTCCACTTTTGAAACGTCAGTGTTTTCAAAAGAAACAACTAGTCGATATATTTCAACAGTAGGGAGGGAAAGAAAAAAAAAAAAAAAAAAAAGATTGTTTTTTTGGTATAGACAAGCGAAACATAGAATGTTAGAACGAAACCCAATCGTTAGGGATCTACGTGATTTAAAAAGAGAGAGAGAGAGAAAGAGGTTTCGTGCTGCTTTTGATCTTCCACATCGTCCCTCGCTATTTATCGTTTGAGATTTAGAATTCAGCCCTCTTCCTTTCTCTAGCGAATAGATAACAACTACCCCAAAGAATAAAGAGAAGGCTTATGTACGGGCAGCGAAAATAATAAATCCAGCACACACACACACAAAAAAAAAAAAAAGAATAAACAAGCTCGATTACTTTACTCTCTTCCCATACCCACATCGCTTTTAAACGACGTCGTTGTTGATATTAAGCCTCCAGTTTATTACGGAGCTTGGCGTGCTGTGGAAAAGGATTACGATTTTATTTCGGGAGCGATTTTATTTCAACCCCCCTCTTTCACCCCTGTCTTCCCTCCCCAAGAAAATACTTTTTTATTTTTGTTGGTGGAAGAAGATTCTTCCCTTTTCCTGTTTGTTTTTCACGCAGGTTGTCCGTTTTGGATGGATGGATATGGATTGTGGATATCTGGAAGAGAGAGAGAGGGCCTGTGTGTTTTCGGAAAGAAATAAAATTAAGAATCCGGGCCTTTTATAACGGAAGGGTATTTTTCCTTTGCTGCTTGTGTTTTAAGGGAATGAAATAGAATTGTGTTTGTGTAAGCTTAAAGAGGCTTTTTACGGATGATTAACTTTTATTTTACCCAGCAGTGCAGTAAGGAATTTAATGTGAATGAATGCATTGAGATAGTAGTATTTGAATCTGAAATAAAATATATAATAAAATATATCTTTAAAAAATAGTTTTTCCTTGTATAATGGTTATAAATTGTAATAAACTTATGTTATTCTCTTTTCTTTTTAGTTGTTTTTCAGTAATATTAGTTTAAATAAATATGCCATCGAAAAACAAAAATTAAACTGTATTTACGTCAAAATTAAAAAAAAATATATTGCACAAAAATGATTTGATAAAATAAATAAGCTTTTTGTGTATACTTTAGGTTATCATAATTTAATAAATAATTGGAAATATATTCGAATAAAAAGATACGAATTTTATATACGATTAAAAATAAGGTAATGATTACATATAATGTGGTTAATATGGTAATAAGGTTAATGGTAATGGTTACATGTAATGTGGTTACTATGGTAATAAACTTAATGGCAATGGTTACATGTAATGTGGTTACTATGGTAATAAACTTAATGGCAATGGTTACTTGTAATGTGATTACTATGGTAATAAGCTTAATGGCAATGGTTACATGTAATGTGGTTACTATGGCGATGAGGTTAATGGTAATGGTTAATATAATGTGGTTATTATGGTAATAAGGTTAATGGTAATGATTAATATAATGTGGTTATTATGGTAATAAGGTTAATGGTAATGATTAATATAATATAGTTACTAATGGTAATATTTAGTTTTGTTTTCTGATCTATAATGCTTTTGTTATCTCTACCTTTAACAAATGTTAAGTTTCTTTAAAAAAATATGTGTATAAAATAATAATACAGTGTATAACAGTGTTCAATACAGTAATGGTATGTATAAAATTCATGAAATGTAGCAAGAGAAATAATTTATGGGACATTCTTTTTAATTTGTCAGAGAATTTTTCATTTTTATTACACGTTTTTCTTTTAAACTTTAAGAGGACTTATCTATCTCTCAAAAATCGTTTCCTGAATCATCCCCTCCCCCATTAAATTCTTTTCGTAAACTAACTGTAACTGGCTTTTCTAAACAAAATAACTGCTGGATCATCATCATTTTTTTTTCTTTCTCTAAGCTCCTTCAACGTGAAATATGAAGAATATTCCATACTTTACAACACGGTTTTTCCACTCCCCCTTGCGATTTCTGTCAACATTTTTCATTTTCACCTCTCCCTCTCCTCCTCCTCTCTTTTGGTTTCGAAACATTCAAGGAATTTTTCTCTGCTCTTAAAAGGATCTAAACTGCTGCCGTACGGGGAAGGAAAATTCTCAAAACCTAGAAAAAGAATCACGTGTACTTCAACATCTGCTTTTACACCGCATTAGCTCCAGTGGCTAAACAGCATGGTGGGAACTTCTGGCCATTCTGAGCATTTTTTTCCCCTTGTTTGGGTTTGAGGGCTTTCTTTATCTTTTTTTGGCCGAGAAATCTGGTTATTAATGATGCGCAGAGGAAGCGTCGTAGAACGAATATGTGCTTCGTGATTTTTTTTTTTTTTGAATGGGCATGTAAAAAATCCATTTATATTTTCCGCGTTTGGTGTCCAGAATCGTCAATGTTGCACAAAGAAAGAATAAGGTGCAAAAGGTTGAAGTGCAATGATTTTTCACTTGCACTTCAACCTTTTGCACCTTATTCTTTCTTTGCGCATCATCGGTGATTTATGTTTAAGGAGTTGAACTTTGTAACTTGTTAAACTGATTAGGATCCTCTAATTCGTTTTGTTGCAAATCTTCTGAAGGATTAATCCGGTTTGTTGTACTTATTAAATTAAAAAGAAATGTATATATTGACTGTCTTGTCAATCAATTAAATAATTATAGTTGAATTGATTTTTTTTTTTTTTATATTAAATAATGTCCGTTTAGAAATGACTGACATGAATTTGACTTAAATAATTCAATATTATTCAATATAAGTTATATATCCTCTAAACCAACCAACTACCCCATCGGAATCACAATCTATGCCAACATAATACTGTGATGTAGTCGAGAAAGATATGATTCCTGATTGATACTTATAAAAGATATAGTTTTAAGATTATTGCTACTACTACATCACACCATGGCACACCACATCACTGTTCCTAGAGCTGAGTTATGATGTGGGTTAGAAGTCTGATTGGGATCTCTGACCTCTACGTTTCATGAGACCGGAACCTACGGCTTAAAGTGGAGTCTGAACAACTACAAACATCCATAGCACCGCCGGCTTCGAAATCGAGATACCGAGATTATTTTGTGGTACCGAACTCCATAGCGCTAACCACTCGGCCATCAGGCCTCTTTAGTTTTAAAAGTAGCTTGTAGCAGATTGGCCTAAACTGGCCTTGTGCCGTTAAACCATACTTATCAACCTCTGATTTATAAGACACTTAGAACCTTGGTCTTTCTATGGTAATATTTGTTTGCTGAAAATAATAAATATTTATATATATTTTAAAATGTAGCACTATCGATCTAAGGATCACTTCACCAGCCTATTTTTTAATCGTCCAGTAGTTCCTCGGTCATTACAGGGGCGGACGAAACAGCAATAAATGAGAAGGCAATGCGAGGTAGTCCTGACCACGAAGCGATTGTGCAGCCTCATTTGGCAGGCACACAAAACATCATCAGATTAGAATTCTTCACCCACCGCGGATTCCCGAGCGGTGAGAGTGGCCCACTGACAAGCATTCCTCATTTCATAGTTTGCTGGGAGTGCAACTTTTTATGCTTCGCTGGGGATTTTGCTAATGACTCGCCTAATGTTGTCTGACTTGCAGAGGAAGCGGTGCCTGTTCGCACTGCAGAGCACCCCAGCTGTTAAAAGCACGCTTCGTTTTTATGCCATATTAAACTTTGGCCAGTTCCTTAATGTATGGATGTTAAATGTATACGAGTATAGATGTGGTCTAAAGTGATATTTGTAATAATTGCGTTTTGAGGATAAGATTTGTGGCATTTTTGTTCTCTAAAATAAGACTAGATGCGAATATTAATCCATTTATGTTTGGTTTGGTGTGCCGCTCTACGATCATTTTGTGCACACTTTGGGCTAATTAGACCGGGACCTACAATTTAAAATGGATTTCGAACAACAATCACTGCACCACCACCACAACTACTACACCACACCGCATCACTGTGTCTAGATTTGAGCTGCCCCTATACAGTTTGGGAATGATGTGGGTGTAGGAAGTCTGACTGGGCTCCGAGGCGCTCTACCGTTATATGAGACCGAGACCTACCATTTAAAGTATATTTCAAAGGATGTTACCAGTACGTGTTAAGTGTAGTGTTATTATGAATAAGATTTGGGATTTCCAGTATGGGGGAAAATGCATCTACAAATCTATTTTTGCTATGACTGAAACTATTTCTGAAAATCACCGTGTTTATATCATGCAATAATTGATAATTTTTTATGACTATATTGTCAAATTTTAACCATCGTGTTCTATAAATTAGAATTCAATAATTGGAAAGTTTATTTTAAAAAAAATAATTAATTACATAAAATAATACGGATATAAAGTTCATCAGTGATTTTCTTTTAACAAGCAAAAGGTTATTATCTTCATTCAATCTCCTATTAATTAATAATATGAGACTGAATGAAGATAATTAATATCTTCATTCAGTCTCATATTACCAATTATCTTCATTTAATCTCGTATTATCAATTACCTTCACTCAATCTCATATTATCAATTAATTTCATTCAATCTCATATTATCGATTTTCATTCAATCTCATATTATGGATTATCTTCATTTAATCTCGTATTATCAATTACCTTCACTCAATCTCATATTATCAATTAACTTCATTCAATCTTATATTATCGATTAACTTCATTCAATCTCATATTATGGATTATCTTCATTTAATCTCGTATTATCAATTAACTTCATTCAATCTCATATTATCAATTATCTTCATTCAATATCGTATATTCAATAAAGATTCATTCAATCTCGTATCATTAATTGATGATACATTCAATCTCGTGTCATCAATTATCTTCATTCAATCTCATATCATCAAATATCTTCATTAAATCCCGTATCATCAATGATCTTTATTAAATCTAGTATTATCAGTTATCTTCATTCGATCTCTTATTATCAATTATCTTCATTCGATCTCTTATTATCAATTATCTTCATTCGATCTCTTATTATCAATTATCTTCATTCAACCTCATATTATCATCATTATCAATTCTCATATGATTTCATAGATTTGGTTTAACTATTCTATTATCCTTCAACCCTGGTTAGAAATAAGGTGAAGGGAAAAAAATAATAACACATTCTTCTCTAAAAAAGTGCCACTGGTCAGGAGGGAGGGAGTGCAGGGGTGGATGAACGGAAGGGCGTGGGTGTGAGCGCACCAATGTGTTGTCCATCACCCAGCGTTGACAGTTAAATGGCCGCGGTGACACCGTTGCCGGCGAACAGCTTGTGGGAGAGATTTGCTGCGCAAATCGACTGGAAACTTCCAAGAAATCTTTTTAAATTTTTAACGCCATTTTGGGAATGTATTTCTGTAGTTTTGGTTTTATTCCATTAATTTGTTTTTCATTTAATATTTATTAAGGACATTTAGTGTTTGCGTAAGATTTTTGTGTTTGGATTAATTAGTTATTGAATTCTTGGGAATTTTTTTAAATAAATTTTTTTATTTTCAATGGCAGGCTACAGTAAGTAATAAAATAAAGAAAAAGAACACAAGGAACATGGACCCTAGCCTCCCACTAACGACCCTACACAGTAGAGGAAGCAAGTTCAGGGCAGACAGGAAGGTGAGATGAATCCATTTCCTCTCCAAGACTGCAGAGCATGCATTTTGGGCTTGCAAATATTTTCATATGAAAAGATGATTGGCCATACAATCATGGCCCGTCAGGACATGGTCATTTTTTAATTAATTACAATGATGAAATTTCAACTGTTAAGTTTTATTTATATTGCTATTGTAAAAAATGTGACTTATTAATTATGACAAATACTTCTTGTAATTATTTTATCCGATAATTATAGTATAATAATTAAATCGTGAAAAATTGCACAAGTTCATAATAATGCTCAAATTCATCAAATGACCTCTGCTAAATGGTTCTTGCGCAATTCTGATATCTGTAAACCTATTAGCCTCCCTCTTAAAAAAGATTTTCTTAAACGCATCTCTATTAAATTTTTTTGACACGCTTATTAATCGTGAAAATACTGCAATCCAGGAGATGGACTCTTACGTTGCCAATTATGATTTAAAACGTCCGCGCAAAATTTTTATTTCTAAATTAATTTTTAAATATTTTTTCTTTTCTTTTATGTGTTTAGGAAAGTAAGTTAATTTAGAATATGTCAACCAGTCAAATCCAATTTCAATCATTTTTCTAAATATTTTTTTCTTAAGGGGAGTTTAAATGTATGTATAAAGAATCATAAAAGGTATCAGAATCTTTCTGCTCTCTTTTATTTATGCAAGAATTTTCCCCCTTTATAAAATATACTGAAAAAATTATTGGTTTTACTTTTTTCTTCATTTGTTTATTCACATCATTTAATTTTTCGTTTATAGAAATATAAATCTAATAAGATTCTAGATAAGCTTATTAAACTCGAACTTTATTCCAAAATAAAAAATAGAAAATATATGCTCTTGAAAAAAAAAAAAAAAATTATACGAATAAAAGAGAAAGCACAATATAAAAATAAATTTAATAGCTTTTATGCGTTCAGTTTATTTTAAAAAGTAGTCAGTTAATTTTAAAGAAATGATAAGTTGATCGTTTTCGTACATAATCGTTTTCATCACATTATAAGTGTTTTGAAACCTAGACGATACAATAATAGACTGAAAAAATGATTTTATGTTTTTTTATTATTATTATCATTTAGTTTATTTAATTTTATTCAGATCATTTAATTTTTCGTTTATAGAAATATAATTCTAATGCCTTATAACTCATTAAACTGAAGCTTTTCTCAAAAAAAAAAAAAAAAAAAAAAAAAAAAAACATATATGCTTGAAAAAAAATTACGCGAATAACGAGAAAGCACAATATAAAAAATAAAATTTAATAGTTTTTAAGTGTTTAGTTTATTTTAAAAGTGTTCAGTTAATTTTAGTGGATCAGTATTCGTACATTAATCGTTTTCATCACATTAGCAGTACAGACTGAATCAGTCTTTTGAAACCTAGACCAATCAATAGACTGAAGAAAATAACTTTTTAAAAAAATCATTTGGTTTATTTAATTTGTTTATTCAGATCATTTAATTTTTCGTTTATAGAGTTATTTATTTTATTTTTCGTTATATCTAATGCCTTATAAAATTTTATATATAAAAAAAAATAATAGAAAAGCATACGCTTGAAAAGAAAATTATACGAATAAAGAGAAAGCACAATATAAAAAAAAATAATTTAATAATTTTTACGTGTTCAGTTTATTTTAAAAGTATTCAGTTAATTTCAGTGGATTGTATTCGTCACATTAGCAGTAGAGACTGAATCAGTCTTTTGAAACCTTTTCAGACTGGATCCAGTTTTAATTAAGAAACCTTATCGCCGCTCTTAACTAATGATGTAACACACGGTAGAAAAACGTCCAGGCTGTGAAACATGCAGGGTATTAAGTTCTAGTACGCACTCCAACTCCACCTCCCATCTGTTGATAAGAATCTTGCACCACCTTTAAGAAAGAAATCTTTTTCCTTCTTGCTTTCCCACATGTCTTGGATTCGATGACACCAGTCAGCGTAGGTTGGATTCTTTTTTTTTCTCCGTGTTCCCTTAAACTGGCGTCCATTAAAATTCTGGGAGAATGATATTGTAGGAAGCCACAGATGGGGGCATTTTAATGAGTCGGGCCCATGATGGCCACCACATGTTCGGAAAAGCCCCGGATCTTGGCAAGTGACATGTCGGTGGGCGTGTTTTGACAGATGGCCGATGCCTCTTGGTGGGAGAGAGGAAGTAATAGACTGGGCCATTAGATGGACTGATTCTTCCTGTCGCTTGACGCTTGGGAAGGACGGTTGGGGAAATTAAAGATGCGAAATTGAAATGGATGGGGCCTACGGAGATGACTCTCTGATTTCTTATTTGGCTCTGGTCCTGTCTGGAGACACACTAAAAGAGATTTATCGGTTTGGTTGTTATAAAAGCTTCAATAGGCCATGAAAATCTGTTAGGTCAGCTACAGCAACAACTTTTATTGCTTCTAATTAATTTAATTAATTATGAAAACTAGACTGTGTACAATGACTATTTGTCTTAATTTAGTAAAGAAGAATTTTTTTATTGTTATAATAGCTTCAATAAACATCGGAGGTTTGTTAGGTCAATTGCAGCAACAACAGTTTTTATGTGATCTACTAAATATTGCTTTCGATTAATTTAGTTAATCATGAAAACTAGACTGTGTCCAATGACAATTTGTACTAATTTATCAAAAAAAGTCGCTTATTATTGATTGATTGAACATATGACTTTACTATAATCTATATTATTCTATATTTATTTAAATTATTTACTTAGAGGACTCGTTGATTTCTTATTTGGCTGTCTAGAGACGTAAAAAGTAAAAAGAAGTAAAAAGAGATTTATCGGTTTGATTGTTATAATAGCTTCAATAGACCACGAAAGTTTGTTAGGTCAGTTGCAGCAACTTTTATGTGATCTATATCGCTTACAATTAATTTAGTTAATTGTAAAAAATTTGAATGTGTACAATGTCCTAATTTATTACAATAAATCATTAATTATTGGATGAAAATGTGGTTTTAAATAAATGTAGAATAATACTGACTGTCCTGTCTGGAGACACAGTAAAAGAGATTTATCGGTTTGATTGTTATAATAGCTTCAATAGACAACCCAAGTCTGTTAAGTCAATTGCAGCAACAATTTGTATGTGATCTATATTGCTCTCAATTAATTTAGTTAATTATGTAGACTAGACTGTGTATAATGATGATTTGTCCTAATTTATTAGAATAAGTCGCTTATTTTTGGCTGAAAATGTGACTTTAAATAAATGTAGAATAATTGATCATGGTGGAAATATTCTTAAGACAAATATCCCACTAATTAATATTGTTTTGCAATAAAACTTTTTAATAGTCACTGATTTTTTTGGGGTTAATTAAAAATAAATTGCATCAATTTGTAGGTTTTAAATAGATTTAATTACCAAAAAAAAAAGTGATTTTAAGCAATCATTATGATACGTTCAAAATAGAAATTAGTTATGATACGTTCGAATAGAACTATGACACGCTCAAAATAGAAATTAATTATGATACGCTCGAATAGAACTAACGTTCAAAATAGAAATTAATTACGATACGTTCGAATAGAACTATGATACTTTTTTGAATAGAATCGTTCGTTGATTATATGGACTGAATAAATATTGCAGCAATCTATTTTCATTGTTTCAATCTAAACAAAAAATTTATTAAAAAAAAAAATAATTATAATATAAAATTGAGCAAGAAATATACTTAAAAAGAAATTAACATCACTTGAAGTTTACTTTGCTGTGTTTCGTTCAATTCTTGAAAAATTGGAAACACTATTTCTAAATATAAAACTAAATTTATCGTTATTAGTAGCTTATTTCATTTTCATGAGGACAACTTAAAAGAATACAACTCTCGTTTACAAATGGCTTTATATTTGTTCTATAAATAACATTTTTTTACAAAAGAGGTAAAATACACAGAAAGTAAAGACTGGAAAGATAAAAAAAAAAAGTCAACGCAAAAATAATAATAATAAAAACCAAAAAAGAGAAGCATCGAAAAATTGTGGGATTTTTTTGGGAGTACATCCAGATATTGTTTACGGTTCGTTTGGACGCTGTAATACGATCCACTGGTTTTCAACGAAGATAGAGGGGGGTTTTTTTTTTTTCTCGCATTGATGAGACATTTTTTATCGTCTGAACTTTTTATTCTTACTTATAAGGAAGGCTTGCATGAAGAATCTTTTCTGTGCCTCAGTGTTTTTTTTATTTGATGAATAAATATGATCTTAATTCTTAATAACATATTTCATTTTGCAGTTTTTACGTATTAATCGATGGCGATGTCTTTACTTTTTGCCTGTATTTGTTGGGTTTTTTTTTTACTCTTGTATGCGTAACATTTTTTTAATGTCTGCATGGGTTTTTTTTTTCCTTCTATTTTTTTTCTTGTAAGTAAAAAATAAACGGAAATGATAGTGAAAAATATTATATCTGATATTTTTTTCTTGGTTGTATGCATGTGTCCTTTGAATGCCTGATTGAAATCGGAATAAAAATCCACAGGAAAATGTGCGTTACAATTGATAACAGAAATCAATATATGCGTATTTTTTTTTAAATTTTATTCTATTCATTCAGAGTAATCTTTCTTTTTTGTTTGAGTTGCGAATTCCCTGTCTCTTTGTAAAAAAGCACTATATAATTACTTGGTATGTAATGAATGTAACGATGTGTAGAGTTTAGTTATCAAAAACTGAATCGATCTTTTATAATAATAACTAGTATAGAGTTTCAGCTTTTTTAATTTATTTTTTATCCTTCTGTCCTTTCCTTTTTAATAAAATCTCATTTCAAAGCCCGTATGTATTTTAAAAATTTTCTTTTTTTCAGATTAAAATAAAATAATACTTATAGCGTGCTGATTTTTGGGTGTTGGACGTTTGAATGAAGCCTTCTTTTGCTTATTAAATATTAAAAAATGAAAGTTCTTTGTGTTCTGCGAATAAAAGGAATTAATAAATTGTATTGATTCTTCAATCTATGATCGATATGTTAAAAAAAAATGTATCTGTAAAAGTACAAAACTATAATTTCTAATGGAAATTTTTGTGTTGAAAGCATTCTTTAAGTTGTTGTAAATATTTTAAGAAGATAAAATATGAATATTCATAAAATAGGTGAATATTTATGATTATTTATAAAATAAAAGAATTGGAAATATTGCATGTTAGTGGGCATTTAGTTTAAATACAACTTGGCTTTTTATTTAATTTTGTATAGTGAAGGTTTTTTTTTTTTATTGACTCATATTATAAAAAATAAACAATTTTATGATTGAAAAAAAAAAAAATTACATTGATGTATTTAATGCATAAAACACAGTAGAATGTTTGTGTTGTTTATTAACAACTTTTAATTGAATATGAGGTTTGGTTTGTCGCTGTACTGACATTGTTTGTACACTTTAGGCTAATTAGACAATGACGTACATATTAACGTGGATTAAAAACCACTAACAAAACATCCATGCCACTGCCAGGATACGAATCTGAAGTCCGTGGTATCAAAGGCCAGATTGCTAGCCAATTGACCATCCGGCTGCTTAACTGAATATGATGCAAACGTCAAATTATAATTAATAAAACACAAAATTTAATTGGCATCAACAAATCTACTTCCATTAGAATGTAACTTTATTGTATCTCAGTTTTTACTGGCTGATCCTTAAACACATACACAATATTAACACTGAAATTTTAACTGACAAATTAAACAATTTGTCAGTGTAATTTGAATTGAAATTTTTATAATGTTTATATGCATTTTTTTTTAATATTATTTTATGAGCCATTGAAGGTTCTAACTAACTGTTTAGAAGTTGTATCAAATATTCCAAAAGGAAAATTAATGAAGTAATTTCGGTACAATACTATTTGATTTCACTGTTTGCATCAACTCAAGAACAAATCATTAGAAATACTGGAACTCCTACTTTGCAATTTTTTTTTTTTTTTTTCCAGTACCTCTTTTGTTTTGATTAGCGACGGCAAGCTCATAAAAATTGAATGGTAAAAATTCTGGAACTTTTTTTTGATGCCATACCATGTCCCCTTCTTCAAGTATCTTCAGTTTTGACGAGTTTTAATTTGAACTCATTGTGACGAGTGGTGGTATTTTTTTTAATTTTTTTACATGCATTTTGGAAGGGAGACTTTAATTATAATCACCCTGTATATATATAATATTAGTCCATCTTCCTGTCTGTCGTAGTAGCGTGTCATTAACCATTAAAGTGATGGGCTATTCTGCTCCTTTCCTAGCACTGGGCGCGTAACGTCAGTTATGTCTCACAAAGCCGAGAATTGTAAAAAAAATTGGCCGCAGAACTCCTCCGTAAGCATATTCTCGTGAATGCTTTCCTCATGCCGTGGCCGCGAATCGGGAGAGTTTTTAGTTGCGCTTTAATGAGGCAGCAACACTTATCGGTGAGGAATTTATTTTTAAACCGAACCGGAAGCGTATATTTTTCAGCGAGTCTCTCGCTAATTAACTGGCTGAACATCGTACGGGAAAAGTTAACATGGGCCCCCACACTTTATTATTGTTATTATTATTTTGCAAATACTGTTTGTTGTAGGTGTCGTGCGATGTTTTGAGTGGGATAATTTTAGTTTTTGTGGTATTCTGAACGATAGTTTGCCAAGGAAATTTCGTCTTTCGAAGTAGCTGCTGAAAGCTGATGTTTCCTTTTGTCGCTCAGAAACACTGTTTATGTTACTTTTTTAATCAAGTACTTTTCATTATTTTAGAATTGTAGTAACATATCTATAAAATAATTGTGAACAAGTGTAATTTCCGTTTGTTTGCTTTGCCGTGGATGTTTGTAGTGGTTCGAATTCACTTTAAAAACCGTAGCTCCCGGTCTCATATGACTGTTTGGGCGTTGTGCTGATAATCCTACCTGTAAAAATGTCAGCGTCACGGGCCAGAGACATGTTTTCGTGGCGCTGTTGACGTGTGACGCCGTGACGTGTTTATAGTGGGTTCGGTATCCACTTGAGGTCGTAGATCTCATATGACTGTACAGCTTCACGGAACCTAGTCAGACTTATAGGTGCTCCATTACAACAGAATCTGCCCCCTTTCCTTCAGCCATGAGTCCATACGGGTTCGTGGGCTTGGTCTAGATGTCTACCAAGTGGGATAAGAAACAACAACAGTTCGACACAAGAATTATTGTACCATTGTTAACAAACAAGAAATATAATCCAATTTAAGATCTCCCCCTCCCTTAGTAAGGAATATTCTCGATTGTAAGTGCTTCTACATATCATGACAATATAATGCATAACATGTCAAGAGGGAAAAAGCCCGTCTTTTTTTACGACTAATGTATTCAGACAGTTAAGCATTTTATTATGTACACTATTTATCTGTATTATTGAGTTTTCTTTTCCTTCGTCTGTCTATTAGAGTACTTTTGCTTTGATTCTTAAATAATTATTATAGTGTCCTGCGTTCCATTAAATTTAAAAAAAAAGTGCTGTCTTCATACTTTTTTTTTTTTTTTTTTGTATAGATTTATAATTGGATTTTATATTTTTCTTTAATCATTGTGAAAAAGTTCTCGATTTTAAGTACTTCTACATCCCATGACAATATAGTACGTAACATGATGTTATGTGTAAAAAAAACCACGCCTATTACACGACTTATGTATTCAGTCAGTTAAGTATAAAATTCTGACAGTTAAACATTTTAATATGTCCACTGTTTATCAATATCATTTCGATAAATGTATTCAGTATCTGAGGGTTCTCTTTTTCGTCATCTGCCTATTAGAGTTCTTTTGCTTTGATTCTTAAATTATTATTATAATATCCTTACTTCCATTAAACTTGAAAAACAAGTGTTTTTCCATACTTTTTGTATAAAGATTTATAATTGAATTATGTATTTTTTTAATCATTGTGAAAAAGCTCTCGGTTGTAAGTTCTTTTACATCCCATGACAATATAATGCGTAACATAATGTCATAAGTAATAAAGGCACGTCTATTTTGCGACTAATGTATTAAGACAGTTAAGTATAAAATTCTGACAGCTAATTATTTCAATATATTTACTGTCTATCTGTATCATTTCTGAAAAACAACTGCTTTTTCATACTTTTTTTGTGTATAGGTTTATAATTGAATTTTATACTTTTCTTTAACCATTGTGAAAAAAATTAAATGATTAAATACAAAAATCAACTTACATTTTTCGTAATATAATTTAATTACACTTGCAAATATTAATTAATTATTCAGTTTTACATGACCACTGTCATTTTTAAGACAATTTAAAATATTCCCGATACTCAAGCATAAAATTATTCATTTGCATAGATAATAAACACCGAAATTTGATTATTAAAAATTAAATTTGATTAACTTGTCGATTTTATGTAAGCGTAATATTACTTCAGCTGAAAAGCATTTTGAAGATTTGATAATAATTTACATTACATACTATTCTTTATTTGCTCGCTTTCAATTTAGTTCATACTAGAACTTTTATAGCTTTCAATAATTTATTATTGCTGTCGAATTTAAATCTCGGAGGGTTTTAATTTAAAAGGACGGCGTAAATATATTCGTATTGCTTTATTTTATAACAATTGAATATTTTATTAGTTTGCCTGCGTTTTATTAATAAAAAATACTGCAGTCAATTGAATTAATCTTGTATTCTCTACAGACGTTGCTAGGTAACAACTGGCTTACGACTTTATCATTTTTATGTTTTGCGACATTATAATTTATGCCGCTTTTACTCGTATATTATTAGAATTTTTATTGACTGAATTTAAATTCCTGTTGTTTAATCTTTTTGAGTTCTCATTTTAATCTTAGATGTATGACGCTAAAGGAATAATAATTTCTGCTTTATACAGAATTTTCGGAAGCATCTAATATTTTTTATGCCTGATTTTATCTGTCATTGTCATTAACAAAACGCAGTGCATAATTTTTTGCGATGTTTTATAGTTTCCATTTTTAAGTAAGAATTGTTTCACGCATATACTTCATTAATACTGATAAGATAGAAATAGTTGTGTAATCAGCTTCATAATATAAGTTTTAAATAACACCAAAATAAATTTTTCTCTGTATTTTTTCAAATGTTAAGATATGGCTAAAATGTTTACGTTTTTAACTAAAGTTCATGTTATTATTATTCATGCTATTTTTAAGTTTTTATTACGTTCATGTTCTAAATATGTTTTAATGCTTTTTTTCCCCACTGTAATGTGAATCACGTTAAAAAAATTTATATTTTGTCGATTACATATCTGCAAAAGTTGTTTGGACTGATTTTTCTAATTTATCTTGCATTGAAAAAAATATTTTTTAGTTTTTCTTTTAGTATTTTATTAAAATGTAGTATTATATTAATGCTATTATATATTATTATTGTAATAAATGCAATATTAAATGTATAGTTATTATTGTATTACAAATGTAGCAGGAATTTATATTATTTTAGAACTGAACTTTTAAGTATCTTATGTTATGAATTTTTTTTTTTTTAAAGAAAGCATATAAAAATAACAATTTATTATATTTATCGATATTTGCAAAATTCACTTAAAATAACATTATTGAATAGTTCTAGAAGATTGGCATATTTTTGCATTTGTCAAAAATATGATCAGATTAGAAGACCAAACAAATAAAATTAGAAGATTAGAACAAAACGAAATTTCGATTAGAATAAAACGATATTGAATCGATGTAAAGAAGATGAAATCATCATATGTAATAAACAATATTGAAAAATAATAACAAAAATATTTACAATTTAAAAACATTGAAAAATATAAATAATTAAAATATTATTAAATATAATAATATAATTAAATAAATTTAAATACTAATATTAAAAAATTAAATAATTTAAAAATATTGAAAATAAAACGAAATATTAATTTGCGATTTACATTACAATTCTTCCCACTCTATTGCAATTTCTACTTCGATTAATCAACTAACAACTATTTGTATTATAAAATTTAAAAATATATATAATTTTATTACACGAATATTTCTTATGAAATTATATTTCATATTTACAGTCGAATTATAAAACAAAATTATTACGAAAATTTATTTTAAAATTATATGGGTATGTTTTATAAAGCATATTCCATGATGGGCATACTTAGAAACGATCAGGTTTCCACTTCAATCAGAATGCAACCTGTGCTAGGGATTCAGCCATCACTTCTCAATCAATCCCACGCAACTACGCAATACAGTTTGCAATTTGTGCATGCCCCCTTACTGCATTTCATTTCCCCCACTTTTCCTAATGTTAAATGGGAAATTGAATCGCTACTACTTGAAAAGCAAAGAAATGTAGCGAGGAGATTGAATGGATTTTAAGCGATAGTGTGTTCAATTAGATTAAATTTATTTCTCTCTCTATTTCTCCTTCTCTTCTCTGTCCAAATACAATCGGATTTTACTGCCTGTGTTGAGATGTCTGCTTCCCTCTTCTAATGAATTCTAAATTAAATTCTGAAAAGAAAAAGACGGCTGTCTTCTTCTTCTGCGATTTTAGTTTTTGCATTTCTGCCGCCTTGCTACTTCCTCGGGGTCCACGGATGGAAATGGATTGCGTTTGCGTTTGTTGTGTTCTCTCTCCTTTGCATTTTTAGGATTGTCGAAGAGTTTTAGCGCTTATGAGAAAGAGGATATGATTAAAATGGAAGTTTTTTTAATTTTATTTTTCCCCTTTTTCAAAAATTTTGTTTTGATGCTGGGTTTATTAATGGGTCTATTTAAAGGGAAATAGCGAGGAATGGAAATGGTTTGTTTCAGTTCATTTCCAGCGAGATATACTATGTTTATTGTTTTAATTTTCTTTTATTTAAATTTTGTTTTGTATAGTTCGGTAAAAGCTTTTAAAGTTCGCACAGTTTTTTGAGATTAATGTTACATTTTAAATAATTTGAAATTGTTGATGTCGAAAACATATTTCTTTTTATAGCCTAGTTTTGAAGAAATAGTACTGAAATAAGTGCATATCTTATGCAAATATTATATGTAAGAAAATAAATTGGGTTGAACAATTTTAAAAAATAAAAATATTTTAAATCTACTCATCTATATTTTTTTTTACAACTTTTTGAAAATAGTATTATAAAATTTTTTTATTAACAATTAATTTTACAAAATAAATGTAATTACGTATGCAATGCATATTTCATTTCGTTTTTTTTTTTGTTTAATACATATTTCGTTTCATTTTAAATAAATATAATAAAGCATAAAATTTCATTTTTAAATAAATATTAAAGCATGTACTGTTTTTCATCTCTTTCTGTTGCATTCACGGAAAGAATTGATATGCTAAGATTTCATTCATATGCTTGTAAATAAATAAGAACCAAAACGTGACCTTAAATTAAATTTTATATTATCAATTTATTTATTTTTTTATCTAATAATCATACCAAAGTTTTTAATATACTGTAATTTTTCTTTCCTCTTTCTATCTGATTGCGATATAACGTATGAATATTCGCAAATTATCTTTCCCATCCATAATATTATCAAACATTTAACAAAAATTTTTCTTAATTCAATATAATAATAAAATAATATCATTATAGTAGACAACTTTAAAAGATAATTATTTCGATAACATAACTGTTTCTATCATCATTATTTCCATATATACCTGTCCATTCTATATCATCCGTTCTATTCAAAATAACCTTATATTCTTAAGCATGAAGAAGACACGACCCCTGACCTCTGAGGAGGTTGAATTAATTAACCAGCAGAAGCCGCGGATGAACTGTAAATCAAACAAGTCGCCGGCCACTCAACTGCTCACCCCGCATTGTATTAAAGAGTGGATAAACATGCGGGTTCTGTTAAAAGCACGGCTTCTGAATAGGTAATGAGCTAGCTACACTGCCTCTCTGATGTTGTGGTGTAGGGGGGGTCATTAATCAGAGGGCATCCCATTGAAATGTATGGTACGCTATTGGATGATAAAGGGCATCTGTGCTGCTATGACGGGTGTCAAAATTTTGATTTTAATTGGAGGTGTCTGTGTGTTTGATGAATGTAGCGTAATATTATGTCGGTATATAGTATCAGAGTATTATGGAGTTTTGATTCGGGACTTCTATGTGTTACAAAATGGGTGAACAAGTGATACGAATTTCCATCATGGAAAAGTACAGCATCATAGGCTCACATCGGCGTCATACATATCAGTGATGGATTTAGGTTCGATGGCGCTCTAGGCCCAATTTAATTTGACGCCCTTATATATAATAATAATACGAATAGTAATTAATGGATTCCAATTAAATTTAGGTATTGAATTTAGGCATGAGTTATATATATATATATGTATATATACTTTTTGGTATAACAACAAAATATACAATTTAGAACAAATTGCATTTAATTAAGAAGTAAATCATATCTATCTAATTAATCATATAATATATTTGTTTCTTGCTTTCATCCGTGCGAAAGTATTAATGGCATCCTTCTTGGACTAATTGTGTTTCAATGTTTAATAATGCGAGTGCATTGAGCCTATCTTGCTTCATACCTGCACGTAAATCATTTGTCACCCTTTTCAGGGTGAAAAACGATCTTTCTCCAGACAATCTGTTGCAGGAATACTTAGATAAATACATAAAGCGATATCTATATTTGGATAGATATAATGACGAGCAAACAAACGCTGCATTTAGATTTTTTTAAGAAAAATTATGAAAAATCTAACATAATAGATAAATGCTATACTGCAGGAAAATTTTTTTAGTACCTATTTGTCAGATATTTTAAATTTTACTACTTACACGATTAATTAATGTCAACTAAATAAGTAGTTGGCATTGTTGGATAATTACTTCTGCTATTAAAAAATTGTTGTGTATTTATTGATGTTGTTTTTACGATCAAATTCTAAGTTTATAATAAGAATGCTACAAGTAATTTTATTACTGTATGGCTTATGAAAGTGATATGGATTTCCCTACAATTCAAGTGTCTGTGTTTTTGATAATCTGTATTTATATTTTTGGTATAAAAAATATGCTTTTTTAATGTAACCGTGCTTGCTTGTGAACTATGTAATATGTTTTGCAGCATTAAATATTCAATATTGGATGTTTAAAGCTTAGAATTTTGTTATTATGTTAATATTAAATATCACAGTGCAGCCTGATTTTTTTATACACTCAAGAGCCAAAACATTATGACAACCCTACATTTTGCAATGAACTCGCCTGGATGACGTGGAAGGCACGTGATCAGGTGGAAGTGGTATTTAACTGGTATTAAGTGGTGGTATTAATCCATGCCAAGGCGGGTTGAAGCTGTGTTGTGCGCCAAAGGTGGGCCAACTCATTATTGACAGGTGGTCATAATGTTTTGGCTCTTGAGTGTATATTTTTATTAAAGAAACTACTACTTGGTAAGAAATATTCATTAATGTAATGTTTATGCTTGTAAGTTTTATGTTTCTTCAAATCTGAACAAAAATTCCAGTGCAACTGTTTGGAAAAAGTGTTGTTGATATTTAAACCTATGTATTTTTTTATTGGATGTCTTATATAACGTGCTGCTATACACATTACATTTTGTGTCAATATAATGATTATCTATTTCTTTCCAGCCATTCATGTCACCTAGGTATCCTGGTGGACCCAGACCGGGTGTGCGCATGCCTCAACAAGTAGAGTTCAACGTAAGTACCCTACAACTGTATTTTATTTTACCTTACAGATTCATCGTTACGGCCCACACGTTCAGCAATTCACAATTTTAATCTTATGGCAACTGGTCCCTAATTGTACCGAATTTTTAATTTAAATTTTTTTAACTTTAATTTTAATTTTTTTTTATTTATTATTTTTTTTTTAAACTTTTATTTATTTTTAGTATTTTTTTTAATTTTTTAGAGTACCATTTTTAAAATTTTTAGAAACTTTATTTTTTACCAGATTAGTATACTAACATTAAGCAGCCTATTAAAAATCGTAAATTTCGTACATGAATTTAGATGAGGAAGTTAAGGGGGTCTATTACCATTGGTACTCCATAATCGGTATGCCAGTTGCCAGTGTATTGTATTGTTTTTAAATCATATTTTAAATTGTATTGGTTCTCCATAAATTATTCACTGTTTGACATATTTCAGTGTAGGTAAAAAAATTTTTTGTATCACAATTTATTTTATATTTTACACACGATGTTAAATAAATAACAAGTTTGGAGATTATTTGAGGAATTGAACAATATTGCAAAACACGGCGGACTAACGCGCATATGACTTTGTGTGATATGCCATCAAAAAAAAAAAAAAAAAAAGGATCCTTGTATTTATAAAGTTATATCTAATTTATCATTGTTTCATGTTGAAAAAAATGTAAAAAAGATTTGGATGACAATGTGATATTTTATAAAAGTTATAATTAAATCTATACGGCATTAAATTGACAATTTTTTTTAGACAATTGAAGCTTTTCAAGAAATACAAGGTGATTATAATTTAAGTCCCACTTTCAAAATGCTGTAAAAAAAAAAGAACAAGTCACAATGAGTTCAAATTTGAACTGAAGATACTTGGAAAAAAGGGAAACAGTACGGCATTAAAAAAAGTTCCAAAGTGGCTCTAATACATGGCGCTTTAAGCGGCATGGAACGTGAATTCGGCTGCCAGTGATATTTTGAATTGAAATGACAACGTATTTGGCATGAGTTCACGTTAAACCAATTGTAGTATTCAATGTGCTTCATTGTTTCGATTTTTGACAGAAAAAAAAATGACTTTCAAGTCATTCAACAATTGTTATACTGTTAGTGGAAAATTCATCCACCACTGCAAAGTCATACCAAATCGGACATGAAAAATCGGTGGATTTTTTTTTTTAATTTTTTTTTTTTTTTTTTTTTTTTTTTTTTTTTTTTTTTTGATGCCATACCGTTTCCTCCTTCTTCGAGTATCTTCAGTTCAATTGTAAAAATTTGAACTCATTGTGACGAAGAAAAAAAAAAAAAGTAGTGGTGCTAATTTTATAATCCAAATTCATTCAAAATAAAAAAAAAAAAAAAATTTATTTTAAAGTTTCCAAAACAACAATTAATTTCGAGTCACAAATCGCAAATTCCTCTATTAAATCCCTTTCTATTCTTTTCTTAAATCACAATCCATGGAATAAGGCTTGAAGAAAAGATTTAAAAAGAGCCATTTTTATCTGTATTTAATGGAGCCAATTCGGCGTTACTGTTTGTTATAAAGCTTTGTATCACAAACAGAGCTACTCTCTTCTTAGCTGTGTAACACATTTCAAATACTACACATCTAGATTTGCAAGCTCTCTGTCGTATTCAAATCGTCTTTATTTTATTTATTTTTTTATCATCATTTCCTTCTTGGAAACTTGGCAAATATGCGAAAAATCTTTGTTTCTTTGTTCTTCAGATTCTTTCAGTTTTAATTAGAGAGCAGAGTCGCATAAAATAGAGCAGTGTCTTTTTTAAAAGAGCTTTTATTTTCCGGCTAAATTATTCTTTTGTCTTTCCAGAGGTTAATGTTTAAATATTTGAAAGAGGATGCTTTGTTATGCACATCTGTGTGTGTGCATGCATTCAATGTTAATTTAAAATAGCTGCTTAAATTTTTTTCATTCAGGTTTTTTTTTTATTGTAATTCCTCTAACAAATGATTTCGTTGATGTACCCAACTTTAATCATAATTAGGATTCATTTTTCATAAAATCAATAAAATATTGTCTTTCTTTTATTTTAATACATCAGAACAGTGCTTTGTTATATTTTCTTTGATGATCATATTTAATTTAAAAGCATGTTTCTCTTTTTTTATTCGATTGATTAATAGTCTTCGCTGGGCAATGATAAATTTAATGAGTTCTTCAATTTTTAATTCAGTGATTTGATTTTTTTTTTATTGTTTAAGTAAACAGAAAATTAATAAGCTATTTTTAGCTTTTAGTTTCGAGAAATTCTTATTATTAATATTGTTATTTTTATTTTTATAGGTAATTTATCTTGTCCCTGTTGTGGTAAAGAATTGTAGAAATAATCAATTATTTTTACCCCAAAAAATATTATAATTTGAATATTTATATATTAGGGCCTGAATGACAGAGTGGCTAGCTCTCTGGCTCTCGGCGCCACAGGTTTTGGGTTCGAATCCCGGCGGTGCCATGGATGTTTGTAGTGGTTCGGAATCCACTTTAAACTGCAGCTCCGGTCTAACATAATCGTAGAGCGTTGCGGGGTATTGCTACTCCGCGTCCGTAGCTTATTTTCAAGCTACACGCACCTTCTGGGTAGTGCTCAGTGAGTAACATCGGTGCAGCCTTACCTTAAGGCATCTAAGTGTTTTCCAGCTGCATTAGAACAACAACAAAAATATTTAGATATTGAGCATAAGTAAAAAAAAAATTAATGGTTTAATTTGATGAATCTAATTTAGTGGTCTCCAATCTTCTTAAAATTCCAACCCAAAACATGAAAAGTGATTCAAAACCATACTACAAAACACTTCTAGCGAAAGCCAAATTCTCCAGAAAATTCCTGAAGATTAATGTTATTCATGAATCATTAAAAGAAAAATAACAATATTAATAAAAATATATATAAAAAAAACTGAAATCTGCTCGGAAAATTTCAACTTATCTTATTTTTTTTTTTATAGAGGTAATTTATCTTGTCCCTGTTGTGGAAAAGAATTGTAGAAATAATCAAGTTTTTTATGATAAAAAAATTTTTAGTTTGGATTGATGAAAGATTACTATAAACCTAAAACAATAAGCGTTTTTTGTGTTTTCATCAATTCAGTTTAACGTTTTGAGTCTCAGTAAGATCTTCCTGATAGAGAGAGAAAAAAAAAAAAAAATTGCAATTAAGCTCAAATTACTGAAGAAATTAATTAATGATCAATGTTTTTTCTAGCTCGTTAAAGCGTGAATTTTTCTATTCTCTTTTTCGCTGAAGATGTTGAACATATGGTCGTCATTTTCAACTTAATCAATGTATTGCACTTTTTTTCTTTTTTTTTTTTTTAAAGAGTTTTTGGTATCAATTAGCAATCTTCAATCTACAATCCTCTTATATATTTATATATGGTTTTTTTTTTATGCTTTTTAATGGGAAACTTCTGTTCCAAGTTTTCTTGCATAAATTAGCCATTCTAATTAATGCTTGATGCACTGGGTTAATGAGAGATATTTTGACGTTGAGCTTTTTTAAGGTATACAACGAAATTGTGTTTAATTATTCCCCTGTGTTTTTATGAAAATTTTCTTTTTAGTTTTCTTTCATTGAATTTATGGGGGAAAAAACGACAAACAAATATATTATGAACTCATTAGAAGAATAATTAAAATAATTTTTTTTTTTTTAATTTTTAATTTCAGCATTTAATGCAAATTATATGGTTTCGAATCACTTTTCATGTTTTGGGTTGGTATTTTAAAAACATTTGTATGTCCAATGGCTATATGTATTCGTAGTGCGTTGATCAATTCCTTAATTTTTGAGGTTTCATATTTATCACTTTTGGCATTTTCCAATGCCTATTGAGATGTATAGTGCTACTTATTGTATTTGGAATACTTCATTCTTCATTTATGCCTAGAAATTTCAAACTTTGATATATTCTTTTGGGTATTGTATGTGATAAAGTTTCTTGTAGAATTGGGAATACTTCATTCTTCATTTACGACTATGTTTATCTTACTTTTGTATATTCTTTTAGAGATTCTTGAACAATTCATTCTTCATGAAGTTCGTGAAGTATTCAACATTGCTATATTCATATGGCTATTTGAATTTGGATATTCTTGTAGTATTCCAATCAAATACTTCATATATCTCTTGCATTATTAAACGATGGCATATTCCTGAGTTTATTCATCCGATCTCGAATGTTCACACATGATAAGTTGAAATTTGCCGAACAGATTTCAATTATTATTATTATTATTATTAATGTTATTTTTCTTCTGTTTTTTTTTTTTTTTTAGGGGTAATTTATCTTGTCTCTGTTGTGGCAAATAATTGTGGAAATGATTTAGTTTCTTTTTTTGATAAAAAAAATCATCAAGTTTGGATCGATGAAAGATTACTGTAAACCTAAAACAATAAGCGTTTTTTTTTGCGTTTTCATCAATTCAGTTTAGCGTCGCAGTAAGATTTTCCTGATAGAGAAACAAGCATTAAAAAAAATTGCAATTAAGCTCAAATTACTGAAGAAATTAATTAATGATCAATGTTTTTTCTTGCTCGTTAAAGCAGTGAGTTTT
Source organism: Caerostris extrusa (assembly GCA_021605095.1). NCBI lineage: Eukaryota > Metazoa > Arthropoda > Arachnida > Araneae > Araneidae > Caerostris > Caerostris extrusa. The sequence continues at coordinate 73,342 of BPLR01010429.1, read as the reverse complement.
TTCTATCTCTTTTACTCTGAAGATGTTGAACATATGGTCGTCATTTTCAACTTAATCAATGTATTGCACTTTTTTCTTTCTTTTTTGAAGAATTTTTGGTATCAATTAGCAGTCTTCAATCTGCAATCCTCTTATATATTTATATATGTTTTTTTTATGCTTTTTAATGGGAAACTTCTGTTCAAGTTTTCTTGCATAAATTACCCATACTAATTAATGCTTGATGCGCTGGGATAATGAGAAATATTTTAGCATTGAGCTTTTAAGGTATACAACGAAATTGTATAATTATTCCCCTGTGTTCTTATAAAAATAAATTTTTTTTTTTTTTTTTTTTTTTTTTCTTTAATTTTTAGTCTGTTTGTAATTTTTTCCGCCTTAAATTCAAAAATACAAACATATGAAGTCATTAAAAGAATAATTAAAATAATTTTTTTTTAATTTTTAATTTTAGCTTTTAATGCAAAGTATATGATATTTAGATATTGTGCATAAGTAAATGAAATTTAATAATGATTTAATTTCATAAAATTAATGAAATTAATTTGATGTTGACTCTCACCTGGGGGCGCGGCCTGACGCCAATTGGCTAGAACTCTGGCCATTGGTACCACAGGCTTCAGGTTCGAATCCTGGCGGTGGCATGGATGTCTGGTAGTGATTCGGAATGCACTTTAAGCTGTAGGTCTCGGTCGAATTAGACCAAAGTGTGCAAAAAATGACCGTAGAGCGACAAATCAAACACACTGGGAGCATTAATTTTTATGGGGCCTGATGGCCGACTGACTGGCGTTCGATGTCACAGGTTTCGGGTTCGAGTCTTGGCGGTGGCATGGATGTTTGTTGTGGTTCGAATCCACTTTAAGCCGTAGGTTCAGGTCTAATATGACTGTAGAGCGCTGTGTGTAAGGCTGACAACCTCCCCATAAAAAGAAAACTTATCCTATCTCGAAATCTAGCAGAAGGCAGACGACCTTGTGTTGTGCGAATGAAGAAGAATGAAAACATTAACCTCCATAATATAATCCATTTTTCAATACTGAATTATAATAATAGAAACATCTTTGTGAAATAGAATAATTATAGAAACATACCTACCAAAAGGCCTGATGGCCGAGTGGCTAGCGCTCTTGCTCTTGGTGTGGCAGGTTTCGGGTTCCGAGTCCTGGCGGTGCCATATATGTTTGTAGTGGTTCAGAATCCACTTTAAACTGTAGATTCCAGTCTAATATTACTGTAGAGCGTTGAACATTACCTTCCGAGAATTTTTCTACCAATAAAAAAAAAAATCAATGTTTTTGTAATATCGATTCTTTTAAAAACTAATGGAATACCTCAATCAGGAAATGCAGTTAACTGTATTATTTTAATTACTTGTCTATACAAATCAATTTAATAAATCTCCTTATGACCTTATTAATTCACTTGTCTGTTTAAAATGAACAATGTTTACGTGCAATGTTTGCAGAGCATTTGTATAGTCTGGATGTTAATTGATTTAGCACATGTTTATTTGAAATAATGGTAGTTCCATCAATTGCATTACGTGCAATAATACATTTTTAAATAATTATACTTATATAATACTCTATTCAAATCAATATAATAAATCTCCTTAATAAATGCGTATAAATAAATTATTCACTTGTCTGTTTAAAATGAACAACTGTTGACGTACGTTTAAAATGGCCAGTTTGTTTACGTGCAGTGTTTGCATAGTATTTGCGTATAGTCCGGATGACTTAATCGATTTACCACATGTTTATTTGAAATAATGGTAGTTCCATCTATTACATTACGTACAATTTACTTTTGGATGTTTGTATTTAGGTTTCTAGGAAGACCTACTATCTTTTTGCAGCGAAAGCTCATCACTGCTCCACATTAGTCGAGCTCTATTACTTTTACGACTCCTTTGAGAGTAATCTTCTGATTAAACGCATTCTCCCTTAGCTCTTTAATCTAGCCTATCGTCATAATTAGCTTCGAACAAACACAAATAAGAAAACTCTTTTTGCAGGAAAATTGTTTCTGAAGTAAATTAAAAAATTAAGCATTTTTAGTAGAAATTTTCAAAATTAAAAAAATTCTCGTAAATGAGATCACAATGGCGATCTACGCCAAACTGTCCTGTTGGCGACATTCATTATTGTAATCATATCCAGCAATTGAGTCCTTTTCCCCCCCTAATTAAGTGAAGAGAATAGGTATTGTCCTGTCAACAGTGTCTAGGTGAGCAGCATCTTTGGCAACTATGTTTGAAGTGAATGTGTCTCTTTCCTCTTCCAAGAGTTTTAAAAACACTGCCAGTTTGTGTTCCATTACAATTTTGTGTGTATTAATTACAATCTGTTGGAAAATTTTCATTGGCTTCAGAGGTAAAATGTATGGGGTTACATAGTTATATATCATCCTTAATCGCACGACAGCCCAGAGTGGGCCAATTCTTAACCTTTAGTACAAAATCTTCAAAAGTATTCATTTCAATTGTATTCATTTATTTAATCTCGACTCAAGAGCCAAAACATTATGACCACCCCTTACATTTTGCAATGAACTCGCCTGGATGACGTGGAAGGCCCGTGATCAGGTGGAAGTGGTATTTAACTGGTATTAAGTGGGGGTATTAATCCATGCCAAGGCGGGTTGAAGCTGTGTTGCGCGCCAAAGGTGGGCCAACTCGTTATTGACAGGTGGTCATAATGTTTTGGCTCTTGAGTGTATATAAAATCAAGTTGTATAATATTGCATGTTTATATTTATTATCATCAATAGCACGACAGCCCAGGGTGGGCCAAGGCTTTCACTTTTTATTAGCAGACATATAGGGGGACTGATGACTGAGTGACCAGCACTCTGGCACTCAGTGCTACAAGTTTTGGGTTCGAGTCCCGGCGGTGAAGGATGTTTGTAGTGGTTCGAATCCTCGTTAAGCCGTAGGTTCCGGTCTAATATGACTATAGAGCGTTGGACGTAGGGCTGACAACCCTATTCCTTAAAAAAAGTCACCGTCACGGAGCCAAGTCAGACTTCTATCTACTGATGTCCCATAGGAGCAGAAGCCGCCTCTTCCCTCCATGGTGGCTAGCGCTCTGGCCTTTGGGCAACCTGATCGCAAACTGGCTAATGCTCTGGGCCGCTGGTACCACAGGCTTCAGATTCGAATCCTGGCTGTGGCATGGAGGCTTGATTCGTTATCCACTTTAAATTGTGGGTCCTGGTCTGTTTAGCCCTCGTGTGCACAAGATGACGTAGATCGACAAACCAAACCTCCTTGTATGAGACCACACAGGCTTTTGGACTTGGTCTAGATGTTGTAGTCCGCTGCCAAGTGTGATAAGAAATAATTTCCCTACTGAAATTAAAAAGTAAAAAACTAACTTGAATAACAACATTTTAAAACCCCATTGTAGTAATATTAAAAATTTATTTCTTTTTTGCGGCATCTAAGTACGATTTATTATTTTTTGATATGAATAGAAATAATGCATTATTTCTGGATCGATAACTATAATTTTTCCTATGGGAAAACAACAAAGTGAATATCATTATTTCTCTAAAACGAGTAATCATTTCTGGTAGTCAATGCATTTAAATCCACTTAAATCCTTTCTGATTCCCATATGTGTCTGCATAATTCGGATTTATTCCTTCAATTTCGTTTAAAAGATTTCAAGACTGCAAGATGCGTTTGTAAAATCGCTTTAAAGCGTTTTACTCCTATATTCTTTTTTATGTATAATATATTTTAATCCTTTATTTTTTTATGTGTAATATATATAACAAAATGTTAAACTCCAAATAATTATTTGGAGTTAAAAAAAAAGAAAAAAAAAAAAAAAACCCTTTTCTTGTCGCCGCCTTGTCTTCACAAACACCATTTTGAAGTCCTCAAAAGTAATTTTAAACGCATTGTTGATCGTAATGCTAAATTTATTTAGCGATATTATCATTTTTTTCCCCCACTTTTTAAAGCTTTTTTTGAAACATTTAAATGCCATAATTACATTTTTTAATAAATAAAGAATGTGTAGAATATTTATCGTACAAGAAAAACACTTTTTCACTTGTGAAAATGCGGCAAACAACAAACTGGGGAAGGGAGGGAAAAAATAAAAGGGAAAACACTTTCCTCTCCCTAGCATTATATTTTTATCTCCGTAATTAAGCTCTAAAAATTGAAAAGCTCAGCAGGATGCATTCGCGTGATGAGATGAAAATTGTGATTTTTCCCTCAGTGTCAGCTGCGTGGGGGAAGAATTGCTTTCTGTTTTGTCATTTTAATTCTTGGCACTTCTTCTTTCTCATTATTTATTTTTTCTTCCCTTTCTCCTGTCTTGTCTCCTCTCTTTTAAGAGATGGATTCTTAATGAAGTTACCATATTACAAGGAAAGCCGCACGAGCACGTATTTTTTTTAAATAAAGAGGGAAATTTTTTTTATCCCTCTTCCTCCTGTCTTTATACGTTATGAATGTAATTTGTGGGCAGAAAAATATTAAATGTTGTAAATGATAGCTAAATGTGTATGTGTTTCCCTTTTCTCTGGGTTATTTATCAAAAAACGTTTGGATTAAATATATATTTAACGACAATGGATAAAATCTTTGTTTTAAAAATACTATGAACCTTCTTATTAGAAAGAACGAAAAAAAAAAAAAAAAAAAATTATTATTTTTTTTTTTTTTTAACCTGCTCGGCCGATATACACGTTACCTATAAAATTTAAATTTAATTCAAGAACAAAACGCATAACAGCAATCTTAAAAATTAAAAAAAAAAATTTTTGTAGAATTCCAAACGATTTTTTCCCCCATTTGAAAAGGAAATCGTTTGGATCATTTTCATTTTGAAATAAACATTTTCATTTTGAAATAAAATTGTGTTTGCTTTCACCAGACGATCTTTTAGAACAATTTTACATTAATTTTAATCCTGAATTAATTTTTTTAATTAAATTATTAAGTAATTAATCGATTATTTTTTAAATAAATATGCATAAAAAAAAGCCAATAAAATTTTCCCTCGATTATTTTTTAATAAATTTTTATGTATAAAAAACTTTTTGATTAATAAATATATTTAACAGGACAATGGATTGAATCTTGAAAAAAATGAAATTAGAAAATCGTTTGGGCAAATAAAATGAATTTTTAACAGTAACCTTAAAAACTAAAAGAAAAAACTAAAAAACGATTTTCTTTTCTTGAAAAGAAAATCGTTTGAAATCATTTCATTTTTCATTTTGAAATAAAATTATGTTTGCTTTCACCAGACGATCTTTTTTTAAAACAATTTTACATTAATTTTATTTCTGAATTATTTTTTATTAAATTATTTAATAATTAATCAATTATTTTTTTTTTTAATAAATATTATGTATAAAAAAAAAAAACTAATGAAATAAATATAAGCAAAATTGAAAGTTATTCAAAACATTACCGGGTATTTTACGGGTAGTAATAAATAAATGTGATTAACATTTAACAATCGTAATTAAATGTTAAATTTAAAACGCCTGTATTATTGTTATATATAAATTTAATAAACATAACACTGGTTGTATGCATTTTCATCAAGTTTCAATATGTACTTCATAGTTTAATAAAAGCCGGCTATCGTTCATAGTTCACATTTTTGCAAAACTTTTGCGATATCTGTTTTTCTCAAAGTTAATTCTGTAAGCTCTTAAAAAATTTTTCTGTACCCTAGTACGCATAAATAGTTCACGATATAGATTAAAGAAAGGATGTCATAAATGATCGATCAGAAATGAAGTGTGAACCATGAAACTTTGAAAAGTTAATTGCTTATGAAACATTATATCAAGAACAAAAAACTTTGAAGAAGATTTTAGGAACAATCTCTAACTATCACTAATAATTTATCCACATTATATTTTGGGTTTTGTTGCAATGTTTTATATTTGTCTCTCCTGCTTTTCATGTTATTTTTTTACGTGAGTGTAATTTTAGTCTCTCGTATTAAAATTTTTGTGTTGTAAAATTTTATTTAGTTTTATATACTTTTTTTTTTTTAATTTTTCTTTTGAGAGAAATATGTTATGCATTTGGAAGATTATTATTATTATGATGAAACCAAGTTTGTAAATTTCTGTATATATAATTCAAAAGAAAATTATGTGTTTGCATGTTTGTTTGTGTGTGTGTGTATGTATGCGTATATTGTGTGTAGTGTATAATGTGTGTATGCGTATATTGTGTGTAGTGTATGGTGTATGCGTATATTGTGTGTAGTGTTCGATGTGTGTGTGCATATGTTTGTATGTGTGTAGTGTGTGTGCGTATATATGTGTATAGTGTGTGTGTGTATGTGTGTGTGTGTGTGTGTGTGTGTGTGTGTGAGTGTATGTGTTTAAAATAACGATACGAATAACACGCTTCCGTTTTTTTAACTGATTAAATACTGCTTTATAGCTTTATATTATTTACTTGGTCCTTCATATTATTAGCCAATCCTTGTTAGACCTGGAGCATGCATTAAGAGAATAGTATACGCCCCCGATCCATTATTGCTATGATTATTATTATAAAAGCGAGTGTGTGAGGTAATGACAAAGGGAATTAATGCAAATCCCAGCCCAATCGCCTCTCCGGATTGTTTTCTGCTGTATTTACACTCTTTTCCAAAAAGCATTGCATAAAACAACTTGTTTGCACAAGCGCCGTTTACACTTTTGCGCTGGGCTTACATAAAATAAAAATGTTTCATTTCTTTATAGAAAAAAAGAAGAAAAAAATGTTTGCTTGCTTGCTGAGTGGAGAATTTATAATGACTCTTTATAAATCGAAAAATAGAAGGGAAATATCGAAAATGCATTTTTTTTCCCCTTCCATTGTTTCTTTTTCGTTTGGCATAATGAACAAGATTTTTATTCATTACTTGTTGTTGATGTTGTAAGCTTGTTTTTTTTTTTTTTTTTTTTTGTATATCAATAAATATGTCGCGAATATGGTTTTAACTTTGTATTTTTTGTGTATCGAGTTGTTTTGGGAATTCGGATCAAATTTGTAGAAGAGATTTTTGCTACGTAATGATTTTATTCGTAATGATAGTTGTTAGTTGTAAAGAAAGAAGAAAAATATGTTAGCTTTTGTTTTTGTTGTTGTTGTTGTTGTTAGTTTGAATTCGTCTCTAATTTATTTTTACTACCTAAGATATTTTATCGTATATTACAAGATTAGTGTATTGACGTTTTATTATTGTTGTAGTATTCTAATATTATTTATTTATTATTGTAGTAGTATTTTCCTAATATTTTCTCTAAAATAATGGCCAATACATAATACCAATATATGTTTCATTTTAAATGCATTGCATACTTATTTCTCAATACAATATTGTGAACATTTCTTTATGCTGTTTATCAGTATTTAAAAAGATTGCACAGATTTCTTTCTGAAGTAAAAGCATGAAAGCATTAATAAACTTTTGACAATCAATGCTGAAATATTAAAATTTTGTTTCATCATTTTAATGATTAACGTGAAAGAAATAAGCCCTTAATGTGAACGAGGAATTTTATTTATACTCATGATATTTCTGAAATTGCAATTAAATTAAAAATTTTCAAAAAAATAATAAGTAATAACAATATGGAGATATTTATTCTTCTATATATCGGTCTTTGAAGTCATTAACAATTTTGATCGCTTTTTATTGGAGCTCCATTCCAATAAGAATAAAGCCCATCAACTTTAGAACCAACGCACCCAATATCAACATTTGGAGCCAGATGGCCAATTGGTTAGCTCTATGGCCTTTGCTACCACAGGCTTCAGGTTCTAATCCTGGCAGTGGCATGGATGTTTGTGAGTGTTTTGGAATCCACAATAACCTGTAGGTCCCGGTCTAATTAGCCCAAAGTGTGCATAAAATGACTAGAACGACAGACCACGTTAAACCAAATCAAACTTGCGATCGGTGCTACAATTTTCGGGTTCAAGTCCCGGCGTTGTAATGGATGTTTGTAGTGATTCGGAATCCACTTTAAACTGTAAATCCCGGTCTAATAGAGCGTTGTGGGGTAGTGTGACTCGCGTCCGTAACGTATCTTCAAGTTACACGTGCTCCCTGGGTTGTGCTAAATGAGTAACAGCGTTCGTCGGTGCAACCTACTTTAGGCTGCTCTCAGGGGACAGGTCAATACTACCCAGCCCTCGACGCAATTAAAAAAATATATATATCAACATCAGTAGAGAGTTGTTACCTCTTTCTACCTTCTTAAATCTTTAAAGGAGAAAAGTTCCTCTTTGAAAGTTTAACATGTTCATACCCGGCGTAGACATTTTATGATTCTCTTCTTTCTTGAGCTTTAACTTATATCTTTAAATTTAGATACACGAAATTATTCATACACCACTATGCTGTGACTCTCTTTTAGAAAAATGGTACATTAGAACAGTCACAATTGACTCCAGTCACCCATTCCTTAAAAATAAATGTATATTTTTAATTTTTGACATTACCGTGGCATCACATATATTTTAATTTTTGACACCACCGTTACATTCAGGCGAAAAACAGCTCCATCAACTGGGTGGACAACCTTTCTTCCCATTCAAAAACAAGCACAAACGGGACAGAGAAGAGAGCCTTTCATTTTCATGGCTCATTGACTTTTATCTGCTCTACACCCGTATCATTTGAATGAGAGACATCTCCGATCTCAATCAGACGCCCATAAATATTCCCGCCTTATCTGACAGGCCGCGGTCGCGCAATTCATCTCCCCGGTCCCGGGTTCGCCCCCATCCATTGGGTTGCGGGCCTCGACTTGCAATCCGACCCTTGCATACAGAAAGCGTTGCGAATCGCGCCTGTGGGCGAGCGTTGTTTCTCTTGCTTTGAGGAGAAGGACGAGTATCTCATCCATCAAGTCATGGGTGATTGGATAGCGCCCTCATGTGTATTAATGTGCGCTTTGTTGTGTATGTGAAGTTGTGGGAGGTTGTTCCGTTTTGTAGGATCGCTGGTGTTTTAAAAATATAAAGCCCGTTTGCAGTAAACTCTCGGGAATTTAATGAATAAAATTAAACTTAATTTTGCTCCTATTTTTCCTTTTTAAAAATCCGAATATATATCAGTAATTTTATGATGGAGATTGGTTTGGTTTGTTTGTCGCTCTACGGTCATCTTGTGCACACTTTAGGCTAAACAGACCGGGACCTACAGTTTAAAGTGTATTCTGTACCACTAACAAACATCCCTGCCATCACCAGCATTCGAACCGGAAGCCTGTGGTTCCTAGCGCCAGAGCGCTAGCCACTCTGCCATCAGGCCGCTTTATGACGTAGAAAACAAACATTTACCACATATTTTTAAGAATAGGGCCCTGATGGCCGAGTGGCTAGCGCTCTAGCCTTTGGTACCACAGGTTTCCGGTTCGAATGCTGGTGATGGCATGGATGTTTGTTAGTGGTACGGAATACACTTTAAACTGTAGGTCCCCGTAGAGCGGCACACCAAACCTGTGGCGCTCGGTACCACAGATTTGGTGTTCGAGACCTGGTGGTGCCATTAATGTTTGTAGTGCTTCGGAATCCATATTAAGCTGTAGGTCCCTGTCTAATATGGCAGTAGAGCTTTCGGCGTACAGCTGACAACCTACTCCTGAAAAAGTCAGCGTCACGGAGCCAAATCAGACTTCTATTTACGGTTGCTCTAACACAACAGAAGATGCCCCCCTCCCTTACTAACACGAGCTCTTGGACTTCGTCTAGATGTTGCTGTCTGCCAAGTAAAGAAATAATTTTCCTACCAAAGTAAAGATTAAAAAAATTTAGAAAAAAGAAACGTAAATTTTTTCCACCTTTTTTACTTAATGTTGAATTATGGGCCTGTTGGCCGAGTGGCTAGCGCTCTGTTCCCCAGGTTTCGGGCTTCAGTCCCGGCTGTGTCATGGATGTGTGTAGTGGTTCGGAGTCCACTTTAAAACTTAGGTCCCGGTCTAATAGGATTGTAGAGCGTTATAAGGGTAGTGTTACTCGCGTCCGTAGAATATCTTAAAGCAAATGTGCCCAGTAGGTAATGCTAAGTCAGCAGCGTTGGTGCAGCCTTTGGTTATGACATAAAGATAACTCTCTGTATTATTACGAAAAAATCCTTATCTGATATCGCGCTATTCATTTCCCCGTCCCAGGTTCGCCCCCATCCATTGGGTTGCCAGTCTCGACTTGCAATCCGACCCTTACGTACAGAAAGCGTGTCGAATCGCGCCTGTGGGCGAGCATTGTGTTCTTGCTTTGAAGAGAAGGACGAGTATCTCATCCATCAAGTTGTGGGTGATTGGATAGCGCCCTCATGTGTATTAATGCGCGCTCTATTGTGTTGTGGGTGGTTGTTTTCCGTTTTATGGATTCGTTCGCCTTTGCGTTGCTGCTGGCACTGTTGGTGTTTGAAAAAAAAAAAGCCCTTTTGCAGTAAACTCTTAGGGAATTTAATGAATAAAATTAATTTTGCTTCTATTTTTGCCTTTGCTCTTTTTAAAAACCTCAATATATGTAGAAAGCAAACATTTCCCACAAATTTTTTAGAATAAAGCCGAATGAACATCGCTCTGGCTCTCGGTGCCACGGGTTTCGGGTTCGAATTCCGGCGGTGCCATGGATGTTTGCAGTGGTTCGGAATCCACTTTAAACCTTAGGTCCCGGTTTCGTATGAGCGTCGCAGAGCCCACTCAGACTTCTTCCCACCTACATCATTCCCAACCTGTAAAGAGGCAACTCAGCTCTTGGTGTAGTTGGAGTAGTGGTAGTAATGATGGTTCGGAATCCCCTTTAAATCGTAGATCCTGGTCTAATAGGGTTGTAGAGCGCCGGTCTCGAGCATCGGCCCCGTGAAAAAAAAGATATTTTTTTATCTATATATCTCTTACAAACATATAGATAAAAAAAATATCTCCTGTTTGGAAATCTACGTATTGGCCGACTACCTTGGCCCACCTTAGGGCTGTTGCTCAGCTGATGATGATGATGATGATATAATAATTATTATAAAACATTTTTAAATAAAAATCATTCGCCTTCCCCTTTTCTTGTTACTTTTTTTTTTTTAAAATCTATCTAAAATAGTCGTCTTTATATCACTATACTCTAAAATGCTAAAAATATATATATATCTTATGCTTTGAAAAGGATCGAGTAATATCTGCATTTTTCTGAAAAAAGATTGTTGATCTCTTCTTGTGTGTATATTTACAATGCCTCAACATGAAACTCTAGTTTATCTTTTTTATATCGTGTTTCCAGAGACACATTTCATTCTGTCTTCCACAGACAATACTCTGTCATACAATACTCCTCCAAAATCTGAGTTGAAGATTTCCACAGACCGATAAACACCCTACCTACCAGCTCCTCTGGAAGTCAGTCAGTCAGTCTCTCTTTGAATAACGGCCAAGTAGGCAATAGGCTTTCGGTTCGGGGCTCGAAGGAAAAGTGCAGTGTCCCATTTCCGTTTGGGAGAAGAGACGGCAATCAAGAAGAATGCGGATTTTCTTTCCTTTTTTTTTTTTTTTTTTAATCTGGAAAGTTTCTCGTAAAGATTCGGTGTAGGATTGTGTGCCGGATTGATAGAGGAAAAAGGGAGGGAAGTCTATCTGAATTTAAAGGTATCACGTACACAACTCCGTTTTTGGAAGAGAGGGACAACGTGCTCGACGTTTTCATTCATCTTCTGCGTTGGGGGAAGAGCACGTATTGCGTTTGGGGTTTTGCTATTTATTTATTTATTATTATTATTTTTTTTTTGTTGTTTTTCTAATTTTTTTTTTCTATTTATTTCAACACTGAATCGTTGCTCGCTATACATTATTCATAAACAAACTAATATTATTGTTGATCACTCAAGCGCTCTTGCCTTTCGTACCACAGGCTTCAGGTTCGAAGTCTGGCGGTGGCATGGGTGTTTGTTAAAGGTTCGGAATCCACATTAAACCGTAGGTCCCGGTCTGTTTAGCCCTCGTGTACAAGATGACCGCAGAGCGACAAACGAAACCTATTGAACGCTCAATAATGAGTAGCACCATTACGGTATGTCAGGATTGTTGCCTGGGTCTTAAGGAGAAGGGGTTACTATCTTCATTGATGTCCTAAGTTAATTGCTGTCCATTTGCTTTTCACGTGAATAATAGATTACAGTGCCTGAATAGCCGAGTGTGTAGTGCTCTGGCGTTAGGTACCTCAGGTATCGGGTTCAAATCCGGCGGTGCCATGGATGTTTGTAGTGATTTAGAATCCACTTTTAAACCGTATGTCCCGGTTTAGTAGGATCGTAGAGCGTTGTCTTGAGGTTTAATCAAGCCCTCGTCGTTCCCCGCTAAAAAGGAGCTGCATATTACCCTTAGCCTGGACAAGTCGCCTGCGGCGGGTCTTCTGTACCTGGTGAGGCTTTCCTGCACCAGGGGAATTAGTAGCAATATATTAAACTAAACATTACTGAAACTCAACAAGGCAGTCCAACAATCAACCTGATACACAATCTCCACCTATTGACTGCGTCCTGATGGTCAATTGACTAGGTGCTGTGGCCTTTGGTACCGTAGACATCAGGTTCGAATCCTGGCGGTGGCATGGATGTGTGTGAGTGGTTCGAATCCACGTTAAACTGTAGGACTCCATCTAATTAGCCTAAAGTGTGCATGATATGACCATAGAGCGACAAACCAAACTTCTTATTGGTTATTTTTCATGGCAATGTTGGTAGCGCGTGTCTTTACTGGGACTCGAATTTTCGACTTGACTTTATTTAGAACCTATTATTCGATTTCGCACTTTATTTAGAACCTATTACCATTGGATCGCGAGTAGCCATTTATAAATAATTATTTTCTATCCATAATAATTGGTAAATACTTTGACTGTGGATTGTGTGTATATGGTGCATTGTTTTCTGAATGTTAATTAGTACGTGACTATTGAATTGTCGATTAAAACACAATTAAAATAAATTAGCTTTTTGAATTTACATGTTTAAAGAGTCGAAATCCCAAATATGATTGTTGGGTAATTTTTCTGTTCTAATTTAGACGGTTTTATTTACATATGTATTATTATAATACTACGAAGTGAAACCTTTTTACATTTTATACATTTTCTGTAAAATTTGATTGAAAATTCTTTTTAAAAAAATCCACTTAAGAACAATGATGAAAAAAAGTAAATATTTCAAAATTTGAAACAAACAACGCAACAAAAGCTGTTTCCTTTTGAAAATAAATAATGTACAGCCCACTTGTTTGAATCATATAATATCACATTTAAACTTATCAGATAGCACGTGAAATTTCACGTGTTTCAAACTTTCTATAATTAATGTAAATTTCTTTCTGTTGGATTTATGATAACGGAAAACAAATTTTAATTAAATGAGACTTTACTAAAAAGCAAAAAGGAACATTTAAAAAAAAAAAAAAAATCATATAATTTATATCTTTAAGTATCTAATTACTTAATATCCTATTTTTTCCTTGCTCTATCAAGGACTTCAGCCTACATTTACATTTAATTTCGGTAAACATATTTTATTTACTTATTTTTATTTATTTATGGAATGTGTAGTGAATATTAATTAAAGGGAAGTGATATACGCCTAACTTGTAATTCGGCGTCAAAGATTAAACGCAATCTATAAAATCTGTTACAAATTATGTTAATGTGAAAGCAACCGTGGGCATTTTAATTGAAGAAAAGGAAAATAAAAATGAGAGATCTCGCGTATTAGTACCGATAGTAAAAATTAAAAATGATATTTTATGTATTATATTTAAAATAATTTTTATAATTTTAAAACATTTTATTTTGAAATTTCGTTTTCGTTATTGGGTATTGGATATTTGCTACATGAAATTCTAGTGATAGTGAATTTTTCTCCTTTAATTGCTAAATACACATTTTTTTTTTTTTAAATTTTCATAATGCATTGTTTTTTATTGATGTAATTTATTTTAGCTATTCGTTTAATATATAAAAAAAAGGCATATCAGTGAAATACTGTGTATAAGTTTCCAAGAAATTATTTTCGAATCATTGCTTTTTTAACTTAATTATGCAGTGTGTGTGTGTGTGTGTGTGTGTGTGTGTGTGTGTGTGTGTGTTTTCTAATATAAAATTGTGTGTAAGGGTTGCATTATTTTGTTTAGTTGCTAATAGTTAAATTTAAAATTGTTTTATTAGAAGAACTTTTTTTTCCAATCAGTTAAGGATACTGTTATTGTTCTAATGCAGCTGGCGATCTTTATGCCTTAAGCAATGGCTGCACCAATGTTACTCAATTACCACTATTCAGGGTGCACGTGTAATTTGAAGATAGGCTACGGGCGCGAGTAACACTACCCCAACAACGTTATACGATCACATTAGATCGAGACCTACAGTTTAAAGTGAATTTTGAACCACTACAAACATCAATGGCACTGCCGGGACTCGAATACGAAACCTGTGGTACCGAGCAACAAAATGCTATCCACTCGGCCATAATCAAGCACCAGACGATACTTAAAAGATAATTTTTCTAATGGATTTTGTATGCCATCATGTATTGTCATCATGTCTATATCAGGACAAAAGTTATTCTTAGATTTAGATGGAAAAACTGCATCATTAAAGGTTTTTCTAAATTTTAAGTTATGTACTAAAATATGCAAATTTTCGTTAATTTTTATCGTTATTGACATATAAGGATATTCCAAATGTATTCAGTTGTTTTTTAAATTTATTCATTTATTGAAATCAAATGCCGATGACTTAGATTAAATGCGATTTAGTTTAAATAAATGATTGCAAGATATTTGATGAAATATTTTAAGAACGGACTTGAATAAACACGTTACTGACATTTCCATAGTATCCACTATGGTGACCTGTATTAAAGTATTGCAAAAGTAAGTGAAACAAAGTGACCTACATATGCAACCGAATGCAATATCTACTTGTTCCCGGATGATCTTTTTGTTCACTAAAAAGCAGTGTTCCCTACTTGTTTCTTACTTCCTCTGTCGATAACTCGAAGCCACTAATCACTGAACACACGGATGGGTGGAAAGGTTAATCTTATTTTCGCCAATGAATCAAACGTGCACTTCATGTTTATGTAATTCGTTATAATGTTCCTCTCCCCTACTCTAATAGAGCAGGTAAGTGACCCCACGAAAAGTAGTGCCCGGCAGACGGGGAATTTCTCTGTTATCTGTGACACTATATTAAGCGCACCTGCTGATGGGTAGGCCATCAGCAGGCTTGATTTATCGGGGTATTCTTGCTTTTTAATGGTGGTGCCTGTGTGGCAACTGGTTATGTGTTCTTTTTTATTGCGGTGGTTGCTGTTATTGCAAATTGCTATAAATCGCTGATCTCTCCTTTTCTTTTTCCGTTAACATTGTAACATTCATGAATTAAATAATAAAATTACATTTTGATTACATATATGATGTTAAAAATAATAATAACATTTAATAATAACCATTATTAAAATTATATAATTATAACATATTATAACATGTAATAATATATTTCAATAATAACCATTATTAATATCATATAACTATAACATTATAGCATATTAGCATATATTATCATCATCAACAGTGGAGCAACAGCCCGATGATGCCCACGGCCGTCTGCCTGCTGGCAGATTTCTGGACAGTAGATTATTCTTTTTTCGGGGTAGGGTTGTTGGCCATACGCCCAACGCTCTACTACCATATTAGGTCGGGACCTACTGTTTAAAGTGGATTCCGAACCACTAAAACATCCATGGCACCGCTGGGGCTCGAACTTGAAACCTGTTAAATAATAACCGTCAGAATAATATATAGCGAGCGTAATATAGATATAATCATATAAAACATACATACATCAATGCCGGAATTTTGACCATTGGTTCATGGGCTGTCTGGCTCTCGATGGCACAGGTTTCTGGTTCGAGCCCCAGTGGTGTCATAGATATTCGTAAGTGGTTCGAATCCACTTTAAACCTTAGGTTTCGGTCTAATATGACTGGGTCTACAGTCTGATATTGAATGTGGGGGCGAAAATAAACACACTAAAAGAAACCGTATAATTTACAACAATTTTA
The DNA here is from genome assembly GCA_021605095.1 of Caerostris extrusa. NCBI lineage: Eukaryota > Metazoa > Arthropoda > Arachnida > Araneae > Araneidae > Caerostris > Caerostris extrusa. The sequence continues at coordinate 57,248 of BPLR01010429.1, read as the reverse complement.
ACTTTAAACTAATCTGTGATATGTAAAAAAGATGTGAAAAACCTCAATTTAATAATCTCTGTCTAATCATATTCTAAAAATAAATGTAGGAGTTATTAATTATGTATCTGATTAAGTGTGAATTTATTGTATCAAATAAAAAAAAATATAAGCTATAATTTAATATTATGAAATTATGAGCTAATTTTTGTGTTACATTATAAATGCCACTGTTTCCAAACTCGACATATGAAACTTCAAAAAAGATTTACTTTATATGAATTTTTATTCAGAACAATTATACAAAATAAAATGAACTATGGATGTTTTTTAACAACATGAACTTATATTAATTTTCAAGAAATGAATCGTTGTTTTATATTTAATTTCCTTAATTTAATTTTTTGTTCATAAATCCATTATACATATTTAGTTTGTATGCTGTACCCAGAATTAATTACAAAGTGATTTTGTACATACATTAAAATAATCGAAAAAATATTTCATGTCGTAAATAATTTTAATCAAGATCTCAGAGAAGATTATGGAATTGAATAATAATATTTTTTTTCAATTTGTTTTATTGAAAATTAAATTAAAAACAATTATATTATATAAAAGGCCATGAGTCAATTCATATGTTAGATTTAAATATAGCATAGTTCTTTAATGAATATGTGTATTATTTTTATTTATTGCCTTTCTAATTCCTTTTTTTAATTTCGTTATTTTCTTCTGTTAATGTTCAGCAGAACATATTTAGAATTCTTAAATATGCTAATGAATTCGTATAAAACTGTAATTAGATTGGTTTTTAATGAACGACTTTCTTAAATAAATAGAAATAAAGAACAATTAATTAATTAGTTTGTTATGTTAAATATTTCGTTTGTTTTTTCCTTTTATATAGAAAGATAGAATTTTTTTTTCTATAAATTAACCATTATTTATTGCTGACATAGCATTGCTAATTTACAATAATGTTCTTTTGTTGTTGAAGATATATTTACTTTCTGAAATAATAAATTAACTAGTAATTGCAAATGTAATATTTTTTTTAATTCATTGCATATTTTTTAAAATTGTGTAATGTTAATTACTCATCATTGTTTATCTGAGTTTATTGAGATAATTATTAGCTTCTTATAAAAGAGTTAGAATCAGCAAAATAATAATAATAATAAAATTGATTTTTATACTAAGATATTAAAAAAAATATTGCGTTGTGTTTTTATTTTATTTATTTATCTATTTTCTGTCGTCGCCAAATATCTTTATTTTTGTTATAATATGCGAATCGTTAAAAACGAGATATAGGGCTTCTGTCTATAGTAATTTTAGTATATACAGAAATATCTATTAAATAAATAGAGGTAAAGAAAAATTAATTAGACTGTTTTGTTAAATATTTTTTTCTTTTCTTTCTCTTCTTTTTTTGTTCTTTTTTTTCTCTTCTTCTTTTTTCTTTCTAAATGAATAGGGTTTTTTCTATGATTTTTTCCAGCTATTATTTATTGATGACATAGCATTGTTAATTTACAAGTATTTAATGTTCTTTGTTGTTGAGGATATATTTATTTTCTGAAATAATAAATTATGTAGTAATTGTAAACGTAATATTTTTTTTTATCAGATATTGTTTTATTTTAATTCATTGCTTATTTTTATAATTGGGTAATTATAATTAATCTTTAGTTTAATATTTATAGAAATAATTAAGTTTTTATTAACTTTTTACAAAAAGGGTTAGAATCGGCAAAAAAAAAAAAAAGTAATAATGATATTGATTTTTACACTAAGATATTAAAAAATCTTGCATTGTGTTTTATTTATTTATTATTATTATTTTATTATTATTATTATTATTTTTTTTTTTTGATGACATAGCATTGTTAATTTACAATTATAATGTTCTTTGTTGAAGATAAATTTACTTTCTGAAATAAACCAGAAATACTTTTAATACTTGCACAAGTTTTGTCTTCGAATTTAAATTTATTTTTAATATACTCTAAAAACTTATTTTCAAATATTTAATATCAAATGATTTCTAAATAAAAGTAATTCATAAAAATTAAATGACAAGCTATATCATAATAAACTTCTAAAACCATGATTAATAACTGGCAGAAATGTCCCTAAGATTATTCATCCGCCACTGTTTCATTCTAGTCAGTGATTTCATATGGAAGCACCATGTAGTATTTGAATCAGAGCATCGCTCGCATTCATCCGATTTCCCTCATGCTTGAAATGCTTTTGTGATGCGAATATCTGCTTGACAAGATGCCAAAAATGCTGGTAGCAGTTATACACTCCCGAAACATTAGCCTTCGCATCTGCAGAAGGGTGAATACATCACGATGGATTTCACAAAGCATTCGGTGCAAATATTTACGTTATCATATACCAGTATAATTAGATTCCTAATTTGATCACAGAAGCTTAAAGAATATTAACCTCTCCTATATAAGCCAGTCTAAATTCTTGCTATATAAAACACGTATTAGATCTGTTTTGGTCTATGGCTCTGAAACATGGACTTTGGCAAGATCTGATGAGGCCCATTTGGGTCTATTGGAGCGGAAGATTTTAAGGGCTATTCTTGAGGTTTAGAGAAAGTGATTGTTGGAAAAGACAGTGCAACGCAGAAATTTATATATGTTGATAAACTATTCATAGGAGACAATAAAATTATTTTTTTCAAGAATTGTCTTAAAAAAAAAAAAAAGGAATTATACTCACAGGGACAGAGATGGGCATAGAAGGCCCATCTGGGCCATATTGTGGCCTCATACTACCATAATTCTGAAAGGGAAATAAAAACATTTATGATTATATATGCAGTAAAATTGTTCTATCATGTATATTTTTTTAATGTTCAACTCGGACGATACCAAAATATAATTTTAAAAATTAAAAATATTTTTGTCTGCTTTTTACCTAAATGTTCTCTTTCTTTGTATTTACAAACAATTGCACTTTTTACATGAGACGATTTTTACGACATTTATTTTTGTTTTCAATCAAATTTTAATGACAAGCAATGGTAATATTTTTCTCTTGACTAAATATTAAGCTAATTTTGTTGATAAGTTATTTGTTTATTTATTTTTGCATCAAAGGCTAAATTAAAGCAATCCTTATTTTAAGAAATCAGAGTTCATAAGCAGAAAAACTAAATTGTTATATAAAACCCTTATTAGACTTACGTTGGTCTATGGCTGTGAAACTTGGACTTTGGCAAGATCTGATGAGATCCATTTGGGTATATTTGAACGGAAGATTTTAAGGGCTATTCTTGGAAGTGTTAGTGAAAAGTGATTGTTGGAGAAGACGCAGAAATTTATAAATCCTATAAAGACCCAGATATTATAAAATTTATTGAGATCAATAAATTAAACTGGGCTGCTCATGTATTTAGAATGATTGATTTAATCCCTGTGAAAAGGCTTTTTTGGCAAAGCCACAGGGACGAAGAGGACGACCCATGTTGCGATGGACAGTCGCAATTGAAAAGAGTTTGTTGTACTTGAAGGTTAAGAATTGGAGGACCCTTGTCACCCAGAGCAATGCATGCAAATCTCTTCAAAGGAGAGCCTTGGCCCACACTGGGCTGTCGTGCTATTGATGATGAGGATGTTATAAATCCGTCGAATTTTCTTTCCCTTTTGATCTTTAAATGTCATAACAGCTCTGATGTTTAATTGAATTTTAAATTAGTAATACATGAATAACTATGTATTCATCTTTTTTAACCCATAGTATTCATAATGTTTGCCTGCAAGAAATAATTATTATTTGTAATTAATGAATATGCATAGTGATAACTAAACAATAAATTTTTGTTACTTTAACATAGAAATGCAGCAAATATTAGAAAGAAATATTTATATAGCAGTTATGTTAAATATATGTAGTAGTACACTTATGTTAATAGGATTTAAAATATATTCATAACGTTAGCCTGCAAGAAATAATTATTATTCTTAATTAATGAATATGCATAGTCATAACTAAGTAATAAATTTTTTGTTACTTAAACCTAGAAAATACAGCAAATATTAGAAACAAATATTTCTACAATGGGATTTAAAATATATGTTTAAGTTCCAAAACCACATTTATCATTTTGTTACTTTTCCTTGCTCCCTAAAACTTCTAAAAGCGAGTTTTTTTTTTTTCCTTAACGCATTATCTCCCTCAACTATTCCGATCATTTATTTTACTTGACGCCTAATGCTGGTTTGCCGATAAAAACTTTTAGAACTTAAGGCAGAAGGAAACTTAATGGGGCCTCCATTTTTTTTCTTTTTTTTTTCTTTCTTCAGGATTTTATCCCTCAACGTATGTTGCATTAGGGTGAGAATGTCATAGAAATCTCTCCACTCACTTTAAATATATTTAAGTATTTGATGTAGTATCTTAAAACGATACGAGTACAAGCAGGATCAATTTTAAGTTTTTGTATCGCATCTGGCTACTTCAGATTTAATTTAGATTTAATTTTTAGTACTGAATTTAATCACTTATTATAAATTAATCTATTTGCATTACATTCAGAATATTATATAAATCTTATTAAAAGATTTGATGAATTATCTTAAAACGATACAAGTACGAGCATTATCCGATTTAGGTTTTTATATAACATTGTGCTACTTCGAGATTTAATTTAAAGGAATCAGTACTAAATTTAATTTCATGTTATGAATTAACCTATTAGAATTACTACATTCAGAATCTTATAGAAATCTCTCTATTCACTTTATATGTATTTAAAGATTTGATGAGGTATCTTAAAACGATACAAGTACGAGCAGTATCCATTTTAGGTTTTTATATCGCATCTGGCTACTTCGAGATTTAATTTAAAAAGAAAATAAAAAAAATTTAAAAATAAAATTGAAGTTGATTAAATTGATTAATTAATTTTAATATTTCCTAAAAATTTTAAAATTAAATTTCTTATTACTAGTAATAATAATTTCTTAATAAAATTTAAAACTAAAAAAAAAAAATTAAAAACTAATTTTAAAAGTTAATAATTTAATCAAAATAAAAAATAATAATAATAATTAAGATACTAAATAGTAAATAATTAAACTAACTTTAATTTCTTATAATAAATTAACCTATTTGCATTACATTGAGAATTAATAAATAGGCGTTTGCATAATATTGCATATTAACTTCTCATATTTTTCTACTTGTAACACATCGTTTTGTTTAATTAATTTTTATATTTCAGTATTACAGTATATATATATATCAAGTATACAACATATTTGAATATTACTGTATATTAATCAAATAATCTCTTTTATTAATTCTTTGTGCAATTTAAATCTCTATTTCTCCTTTTGCTTTTCTTATTACGAGTGTTAAAAACACTTAAGCCTGTTTACTCTGTAAAGATTTGTATTTGTACAGTATAAATAAATGTACGATGGAAATTGAGTTATTGTAAACTTTGAATTTGATAAAAAGCTACAACAATAACATGTCTAGACGTATCTTATTTATTCTACCGCTAGCTCTTCGCCTTCCAACTATTTTCTCTGATTCTGTAAAAGTGTTTTTACTGACAAGATAGTTTTTGTGGAGGAAAAGCAAGTGAAAGGAATATTTATTTCCGAACTAGCATTTGGTTTTTGTTTTTTTAACCCAGAAAACACGGGATTTTATCGTATTTCGTTGTTTGAAATTTTAGCATTGCTTAATGTATTGTACAATGTAAATAATATTTTTTTCCTCGTGTTAGGTTAAGGTTTGCAGTGCATTTTGAACAATCTACGATTTATAGAAATGTGCATAGTCTTCTCCAACACAGTTCGTGTGCAGAAAAAGTAAATTCTTGTTATATAAAAACCTTATTAGACCTATTTTGGCCTATGGCTCTTAAACTTGGGACTTTAGGCAAGATCTGATGAGGCCCATTTGGGTATATTTGAAAGGAACATTTTAAAGGCTATTCTTGGAGGTGTTAGGGAAAGTGATTGTTGGAGAATACGGTACAACGCAGAAATTTATAAATACTATAAAGACCCAGATATTATTAAGATCAATAGATTAAACTGGGCTGCTCATGTATTTAGAGTGAATGATTTAAACCCTGTAAAAAGGTTTGTTTTGGCAAAGCCACAGGAACAAAGAGGAAGAAGTCGACCCAAGTGGCGATGGAGAGACGCAGTTGAAAAGGATTTTTCTCTACTAAAGGTTAAGAACTGGAGGACTCTTGCCATCCAGATTAACGCATGAAAATAATCTCTTCAGAGGGAAGCCTTGGTCCACTCTGGGCTGTCGTGCAATTGAATGATGATGATAGTTTTCCCAAAATTCTGTAATATTTGTTTTGGATCACTCTGTGATAAAATAATTTTGTATGTGTATTGGGCTTTTTAATATTGATTTTTAGTTTTTTATCATTATTTTGCTAAGTATCTTTTTCTGAAATTCATCACAAATTAAAATATAAGCTCTAGTTTAGTAGTCATACTTAAAACAACACTATCCTAATGTCCTTTTTTCGCTGGTAAAAATTATAATATTTATACTAATATTTTACAACTAATCAAGAATGAAAATAAAAAATAATAACAACTGGTTAACCTCTTTATTATGAGAAGTATAATTTAATTATACAAATGCGCCTTTTAGCAATAAATAAGATCTACAGTTGATCTGTGAATGTTTATGTATTCAGTACAGCTACATATCAAGAAAAATTATTTAAATTACAATTATTTATTAATATTCCTTAATTATTTGAAAAAATTACTTGGCTACAAACAAATTTCGTTAGTTGTAGTCAAAATTTTGCATAAACTTGAACTTAGGTAAATCACGAAATTTTCAAATATAGTTAGTTATACCTTCAATAAATTTAATTACATTTTTCGTTAATTATATAATTGTAAACATCCTGTTCCGTTAAGTATAAAAATTATAATAAAAAAGACAAAATAGGATTATAACATAAAAAGTTTAGAAAGATTATTATTTTCTTAATATTCCGTCTCTTATTCCTGGATAATAACTGGTAAGGATAACAGTTATTCATTTTTGTTATCTCGCTTATCTTTTTTTGCAACAGATTGTATATATTAGATAACTTTGTTTTATATAATTACTTATTAGTGATTTTTTTTTTTTTCATATTATTCGTGTTTCTTTTTTTTCTGTATTTATGTAAAACATAAAGAAACGTGTAGGTACCTCGTCTACTAAATTGTAATTTTAATTTGCGCCTAACACATACACCTCTTCGATAATTTTATCTTCCGAAGTTCTTAATATCCGAATGCCATATATTAAATCACATCACGTTCAATCGAGATAAACATGTCAAGAATTTTTATAACCCCTCAGGAACAACACTAAATACACATTAATAAGCATTCCGCTACTTTCCATTAACTCTCTGCAGTCGCTTGTCGCTAGCAAAAAGAGCCAATCGATTTCAAATAAGATTCTGGTATATAAAAACCCATGCAACTACCTATGTAAATTACAAGTGACTGACTAGGACAGCTGTTGGCGATAAGAATATTAAATGAAATCGCCAAATGCTTCTAGAACTTTCTTCTTCCAATGGGTGTTTTACATAACTTCTTGAGGCAAAAGGTGCACCAAGTTTATTTTTTAATCTTTTTTTTTAAAGTAATCCCAGATTAATAACTAAGGAAAAAAAAAAAACACTAATAACTTGAGTCTTGTTTATGATAAATAGACCAAAGGCGCCGTGTTTGGCTTCTTTATGGTCATTTTAACTTACTTCACCAGAAGTCGACTTGGCGCGTGAGTATAATGTTAAGTATCTCGCCAATTTGTATGTTGACGCCACGGAACCACGTAATGAGTATTGATTGATTTACGGGTTTAATTCGAGTTGGCGGTGGGGATCGAATGCTAATTGGCGTAAAATTCATTTGGGATCATATCTGAGATCTATCAGCAAATACGTGCTTCATTTAAATTTGGTTTTACGTGGGTTGATTTTCATTTACGATTGCTTAATTTATTTATCAATTTGCTATCTACTTCTGTATATGATGTTTTTATTAATTTTATTTATTTATTATTATTTTTTTAAGTTCTGCTAATTATATAGATTTTCCTTTCGATTATGATGGGCAATTTAATAAAGATAATTTAATGCTAAAATGATATATTTCAACAAATAAATTGGCATACATTTTAACAACCTGTGATACTTAACCTACTTTTTTTGCATTTGAATTAAATTGTATTTTAAATTCGGCCCAATTATTTAATGGTTGAGATTTAAAAAAAAAAAAAAAAATACTAATATTTTGAATTTAATGAGCAAAATTTATTTTTAATTTTTATTATTTATATAATTTTTACTTGGAATTTAGAATAAAAACTAACGTGAGGGGAATTTAAAATAAGGTTTATTTAAAAACGCATCTTGTTTTAAAATTGTGTTGATTGAAATTTGTAAACAAATTGCAAACAAACAACTGTTAATCCCTTTATAATTAATTGACTCATTTTTAATTCACCGTAAACAATCAGTATCATAATAATAAAAATAAGCAATATGTTTTAAATTAAATGAGTGTACTATTTTATAAAAAATTAAAACTAATAAGCTTATATAAATTATTTAATAAGTTTAAAATAAATATAAAATTCTTATTATATAAATAATTTTTTCATGATTCCCAAATTATATTTTCTCAATAATAATCCCTCTGCTTTCAAATTAAATTTTTGGTAATGAAGTCCTTTTTTTTTCTTCTGAATGGAAATTGAAATTGAAAAGTCTCCTGTCATGTTCATAAATGTTCAGTTTAAAATAGATATAAAATACTTATTCGTTATTTCTATTTTTTTTTTCTTGATTGCAAAACATTTATATAAATTATTTCTTTCATGATTCCCAAATTAGATTTCATCAATAATAATCCCTCTGCTTTGAAATTGAATTTTTGATAATAAAGTCTTTTTTTTTTCCCCTTCAATTGAAAAGTTTCCTTTCAGTATCAGAAGTAATTCCCATTAAGTCTTCTATTTATAACAAAAATATTTTTATTACTACATTTATAAATGTTAGCCAATCATTTCATGTTTTAATTAAGAAGACTTTGCAAAATAAGGAATAAAAAAAAAAAAAAGCCCATACATTTAATGTACTTCATTAAAAGTTTAATTAAATATTAGTTGTTCTTTATGCTTTATGACATTGTGTATTTTTAGTTTCTTGCTTTTATTTTTAATTAATGTTCTCGCCAAGAAGTAGTGATTGAAGTTTGTTATTAAAAATTAGAGAAATTAAAATTTTCCAGTGCATTGTCATTTTATCGGGAAGTTTTTTATAATCTTCTCTAGGTTAAATCGCATTTTCTGATTAAGTTACGATGAGTTTCTAGTTTATAAAAATTTTCTTCTTAAGTAAGTTAAATATTTTAATGCAACCCATTTTTCTTTACTATAGTACATCGTAGTTTAAATTAATCGGAACATGTCCCCAAATTAAAACTTACCTGAGACCATTTTAAAAGTGCATTAATTTGCAATTAAAATGTACGAATTAAAACTGATCAAATAGTATGAATGCCATAATCTTTCAACATCCAACCTGATTTTTTTTTTTTTTTTTTAACGATCTATTAATTACGATCTTTTACCTTAATGCATAAAATGAATGCTTTGGAATTATTCAAACATCCTAGATTTTTAATGTAATCCCCCATTTTGTGTATTCCCTTGCAAGTATTTTTTTTTTTTATTTCCACTTCTGTTAGCAAATGCAATTAACGTTTTCTTTTGTGCTTAAGTTGGGGAGATACTTAATTTGGGTGTCTTTAATGGATTTTCTAGTAATGCTCGTACGTGAGGTCTGTTGGCTGAAGAACATTTTCCTAATTACTTGTTCGTGCAAAAAGAAGAAGGGAGACTTAAGAATGAAGAGATTAATCTGATCATTCTTCTTTGGTTTCTTTGTTGAAGAATCTCAGTGGTCATCATGAAAGCTTTTTTTAAGGGGGATGTCAGTTAATTTCGGTGAATCCTTCTCCGTTAGTTAAGACCATTGTTATTGGAATTATGTTTTTAACTTATGAGTAATTTTATCTAGGTTGAAAAAGTTTTTGCTATATCACAATGGTGTTAAAAGTCTTATCATTTTGTAAATATACATATAAAAACTTACACGTATATGTATTTAATTACTATTTTTCTTTTGGTTAATATTAATAAAATATTTACTGTAGGTTTACAAATAGGTTTATTAATATTCTTGAAAGGATATGTAAATCTCGTCATCTCCTTTAGTTAAGACCATTGTTATTGGAATTATGTTTTTAACTTGCGAGTAATTTTATCTAGGTTGAAAAATTTTCGCTCCATCAGAAAGACTTATCATTTTATAAATATCCATATAAAAACTTGTACGTGTATGCATTTAATTTCTATTTTATCTTTATTTAATAAATATTCAGTACAAAAACTTTCTTAAAATATTGTTAAATATACTTTTGAATTTCTTCTTTGAATTTAATATGCCTTATTTTATTAATTATTTATGGTTTAATGGAAAATAAATTAAATTTTGAAGATGTGCTGTGTCAGATACTAATTTCAATATTAAAAAAAAAAAAAAAAAAAATAAGTAAACTAAAGCAGACATCGTACTCGTATATGTCATTTCCCATTAAAGTGAAACATGTATTAATGTTAACATATACATATTTTTTTCTTAAAGGACTTCAATTATAGTAATATCAAAATTCACACTCATTATATATGTATTTTATTCTGAAATTTGACATTTATTATTTAACGAAACTTTCTATTTCCTTGTGTCTAAAACAACAATTATTTAGTATATTTTCAAAACAAATAAGGATCTTCAACTTTCACATTCTCCACTAATTACGAGACCAACTAAACAATTATTCTTCTGCTTATTTTAAACAAGAGTTCGCAAAGAACCATCTCATGATGCGTAGTTATTTTTAACCATCGACGATTGTATTATATAACAAGGATACTCCAAATTTCCTCTTCGAGTAATCAGTTGACTTTGACTGAACATAATAGATTTTGGCATTCAATTTTCCGTTCGATACCCTTGTTAGCTTCATATTATTAGTGCTCAACCCTTCTATTTTCATACTCCAAAGTCCCAAATTAATAAGCAAGTACAAAGGACCGGGAAGTGAATTTATCATGGCCAGAAAGGACCGAATCAATAACATTAAAGCCACACTTGCTGGCATCGCCCTCAGTAATTCGAGTAGACCCTTCCCGGTAAATGCTTCATTAATATCTTTAGCTCAGGGCCAATCTCGCATTCGGTACTCTTTTTTCATAAACGCGCCGCTATTGGTGGAGTATAGAGAAACCTTTCATTAAATCAGCCGAGGGAAATTGGTTCTTCAGTGAGTCGTGCCTCTGCTAATATTATCGACCTCACTTTATTTATTTTTTCTGCATTAAAGCAATATCATTTCCTTTTTCTGCGTCTAATAAATTTTGAGACTATTTAAATAGAGGGAAGCATTTTAAATTGAAATGCAAATCAGTTTTCTGAAAGTTTCGATATTATAGATTAAAAAAAGAAAGAGTATGAGTCAAAACCAATTTAGGAAATTAATAATGAAGATTTAATTTTATTTTTTTTTAATTTTTTATTTGTGTAGGGCAGCCAATCTCAAAGTATTACAAAAACGAAGAATTTATTTTATTTTTTTTGCCATTTGACAACATAGTGTAAAAATGTCCAGCTTTGTTACCCAATATAATGGAAATCAAAAATGTAATTGTTTTTTCATTGATTTTTAAGAATTCGTCCACTATATTAGAGTTACAATATTAATTATGCAGAATAAATATTTGTAATGGTATGCCTTCATGATAAAATAGGATTGAAGACTGCGAAAGAAGGTTCTTAAGTTGTTATAGTCAAATATCAATCAACAGAAAACACGCGGCGCTATTGGTGGAGTATAGAGAAATCTTTATTAAATCAGCCGTGGGAAATTGATTCTTCAGTGAGTCGTGCCTCTGCTAATATTATCGACCTCACTTTTATTTTACCTTTTTTTTCTCTCTTTCTCTCTCTATTAAGCAATATCATTTCCTTTTTCTGCGTCTAATAAATTTAGAAGACTATTTAAAAAGGCCGAGTTCTTGTAGAAAGAGAGGGAAGCATTTTAAATTGAAATGCAAATCAGTTTTCTGAAAATTTCAGATATTACAGATTAGAAGGGGGAAAAAGTATAATATTGAGTCAAAACTAATTTAGGGAAATTAATATTGAAGATTTATAATTTTTTATTTTTATTTGTGTTGAGTACTAAACTCTCAAAGTATTACAAAAAGTAAGAATTCATTTTATTTTTTTTGCCATTAGACGACATAGTGTAAAAAATGTCCAGCGTTGTTACCCGATATAATGAAAATCAAAAATTTTATTGATTTTTAAGAATTCGTCCATATTTAATATAAATACTCTACGAATTTAATATAATAATAATAATAAAATAACCAATATAAACTACTCTAAATATTCTAGGTTCTTAAGTTGTAATAGTCAAATATCAATCAAAAGAAAATTTTAATCGATGAATTAAAAAAGCATTTTTAAAAATATAATCATATATAATTTATTATTTTAATATTTAATTTAAAATAAATTGCAATAGAAATAAAGTGAAATGTGAGAATTATTATAATATAAATTATTTATGAACGAAACTTTTGAAATTTAAACAATCAAACATATATTTGGAATTAATTTCTTTTTTATCGTGCCTTTACTAAATGTATTCTGCCTTGAAAAATATGCGCATTAAATAATAACAATTATTAATTAATTAATAACAATTATTAATTATTAACAATAATTATTTCAAAATCATTTTATTAACAACATATCAAAAAATTAAAGGAACAAGAACATTAAATATTAAATCATTATATTTATATTATAATACATATTACATTATTTATTATACATAAATATTATTTTTTTTAAATATTGAATCGTATGCTTTTCTTAAATTATAAAATGGAAGCCGTTATTTGAGAAATAATTTACATTTATTTTGCTTTTTGGTTGAGCAAATTCGTATATATTTATTCCAAAAATAGATTACTTCCTTATTTGCTCTTTTGAAACTATCCTACGCTATTACTGAAATCTCCTAGCGCGTGAAAACGTATTTATATTTTTAAATTACTTTCCAAAATTGAAATTTTTTTTTTTTTTTTAATTATTTTGCTAAGCCGCTATTAAATTCATATTTGAATGGGCGTAGATAATTATGTTCTTTTATGTATAATACTATACTTTTTACAAGCTTTTCTATTTGAAAATTTATAAATATACATCGTTTACAGTAATCACCCCCAACATATTTCTTTAAAAATAAAGAATTAAAAAAAAAAAAAAAAAAATGATTTCAAAGAGGAATTTTCAATTAAATTAACTGCACTTATCTGGAATTTCCGTTGAAAGATGATAGTTTTATTAAATTTTTTTTTATATCTCTTTTCAATTTTATTATTACTTTTTTTTATTTGAAAAGATGAAATGTGCTTTTAAATTGAATTTATTTAATTACTTTTTTATCGAAATGGCAAGTAAGACAAATTACTCAATTATTTGTCCTCCATTTTTTACTTTTTCATGTCTGAGTATATGCATAATAAGCTTTTTTAAAATATATCTTGGTAGTTTTTTTTTTTTTTTTAATGGAAAGTTTATGAGAAAATTGTTTTTTGACTTAAAATTAATTCTTATTTTTTTCTTCTTTTATTAAATTACATTTTAATCATATTTTTGAAAAAAAAAAAAATCTAAATATATTTTTGGTGTAATTAAAATGAATAATATGATTTCAGAAATCGATTTCATTTTTAATGTTAATTAATTCAATTATGAGAGTTTTTTTTAAAAGTATCTTTTGAGAATATTTTAATCTGCTTATAATAATAATAACTGAAGATGTACATTAATTACCATTCATCTAATGATGCACTGTTTAAAAAATTGTAAAGAAGCTATTTATAATTTTTTAATTGAAAAGAAGATTTAATGGAAATAAATTAATGAAATTGCTTTTTAAATTGGTGATATCTTATTTCTAAAATTTAATTTCTTTGATATGTTTGCATTTATAAAACTTTTTTTTTTTTTTAATTTGATTTAGACGCAATTATAGTATTTCATAAGTTGCTTTGATTGATTAACAATGTGTTTTAAAATTTTCTGCAGAAATTATACAATTATATATATAGAAAATTTATTATAATTTATTAGTTATTATGAAAAATTTATATTATTTACCGTATGATTTTTAAATAAAATTTAAAATTCAGACAGTAAAGACCATATATATATATATATATATATATATATATACACACATATACACACACACACTTGCACAAATTTTAAACTTTTATTTACCAAAATGTTTACATTTTTTTCTAACATTCTAATGTTTTATATTATTAGAATTAATTATATTATTAGAATTTCATTAGTTTATAATATATAATATATAATAAATATAAATAATAAATAAAATAATAATAATAAATATAAATAATTAACAATTATAATTATAAATAATTAATAATTATAATATAAATATAAATATATATTTAATAAAATGAATATATTTAATTTAATATATATATTTATATATAATGTAATTATTAATAATTAAGAATTTAATTAATAATTAATTTTAATAAAAATATTAATTATTTAAATATTAATTAAATATTTATTTTATATTTAATAATATTAGTTCAATTATTCATACAGTAAAGACTATATATATATATATATAGTTAATAAAATTTAAAATTCATACAGTAAAGACTATATAGTACTCTACTATACAGACTCTTTTTACTGTATGAATTTTAAATTTTATTTAAAAGTCATACGGTAAATAATATAAATTTTCCATAATAATAACTAATAAATTTTCATAATATTATAGAAATTAATATTACAAATAACTAATATTATTAAATATAAATATGTATATATATATACACTTATTGCACAAATTTTAAATTTTTTTTCCAAAATGTTTACGTTTTTCTAACGAAAATCAATGCAGATGAAAACTGAAATAGACCTAAAGGAGTCCCTAAAATAAAATCTTTTTTAACTTTTGAAAATAGATTAAAAATACACCTGACAGAACATACATTATTTTCATTGCCATACAGAATCTAATTTAAAATCGAACGATATTTAGAACAAAATTTTAATGATAAAAATTACCGTTGTATTAGTTCAAATAAGTGCTACCCGCCAATGAAGTTGTTAAAACATAATTTCACAATATACCATTCATCATTCATATATCATTTTCATTTTTCTATATATATATATATATATATGTATATATATACACCAATTGGTAAGTTAAAAATATTTGCATAACTTATTGAATAATTTCTAAATTTCTTTTATAGCCTCCAGGAGGTGTTCCAGGTCAACCTATGATTCCCAACAGTATGGACCCTACTAGGCAAGGTAAGCATCAGTTTATGTCTCTTTTTGCAACCAAACAACAAAATAATTTTCATTTCAAAAGAATATTTAATATAATGATTATTAAAATCATTGCAACATTATTTATTCCATTTCATTTTCAATTAAGTGGTCTGTAATGTCTGCAATTTAGTGGTCTCCCAATCTTTTGAAGCATCCATTACATTACGAAATATGTAATTGAATATTTCTCATTTTATAAAATTGATCGAAGGTTATAAAATGAATAAGCATCTCATTATATGTTATTCGTCCAATTTGAGACAAAAACATTATTCCTTTTTATCTATTCCGCTGAAAGTATTCCAAATAATCGCAGTATCTTTTCTGCTATTTTAATAATAATAATAATAGACTAAACGTAATTGAATATTTCCTATTTTTAATGAAATTGTTTAACATAAAATATTATTTAAAAAAAGTTTTTTCATCGTTATATCAAGTTGGAAAGTTACCATTATTTTTAGAAGAAAAAAATGGCAATGTTCACTTTTTATTATCTCGATCATCATATCTCGGATAATATGTTGGATTTAACAACAATAGCCACTTTATTATTTCATTCTTTTTTCTCACAATGTAATCATATAATTTTATCTTTTACGTTTTTTAACCTTTTTAATTTTTATTTTTTATTTTACTTGATTAAATTTGATATCCGCGATTCAGTGAAAAAAATAATAATAATGCTCATTTATTATAGTCGTTGAGTGAGAATGATAAATCAAGGAAAATTTTTCATTCATTGAATATCGTCTTTTTTGTGTGTCACAATTATGTATATTATAATATTAAAAAAAATATCTTTTTTTTTTAAAAAAGAAGAGATATTTAATTAAAGCTATGATGTTATTATGTAAAATAAAATATAACTGGCCATCATACTCATCATCAATTTGTTTTCATTAACTAGGTTTTTGACAGATTTTTACTAATCATCATATGATTATATATATATATTTTTCCGTAATTAGTCCATAACAGATTTTTACTAGTCATCATATGATTAGACTTTTTTTTTTTTACAGTAATTTTTTCAGGTCCATAGCAGATTTTTACTACTCATCATATGATTAGATTTCTTTCCCCAGAAATTAGGACCATAACAGATTTTTACTATTCATCATATGATTAGATTTTTTTTCTTCTGTAATTGGGTCCACAGCAGATTTTTACTAGTCATCATATGATTAGACTTTTTTTTTCAGTGATTAGGTCCATAGCAGATTTTTACTACTCATCATATGATTAGATTTCTTTCCCCCAGAAATTAGGACCATAACAGATTTTTACTATTCATCATATAATTAGATTTTTTTTTTCTTCTGTAATTGGGTCCACAGCAGATTTTTACTAGTCATCATATGATTAGACTTTTTTTTTCAGTAATTAGGTCCATAGCAGATTTTTACTACTCATCATATGATTAGATTTCTTTCCCCCAGAAATTAGGACCATAACAGATTTTTTACTATTCATCATATAATTAGATTTTTTTTTCTTCTGTAATTGGGTCCACAGCAGATTTTTACTAGTCATCATATGATTAGACTTTTTTTCAGTAATTAGGTCCATAGCAGATTTTTACTACTCATCATATGATTAGATTTCTTTCCCCCAGAAATTAGGACCATAACAGATTTTTACTATTCATCATATAATTAGATTTTTTTTTCTTCTGTAATTGGGTCCACAGCAGATTTTTACTAGTCATCATATGATTAGACTTTTTTTTTCAGTGATTAGGTCCATAGCAGATTTTTTACTACTCATCATATGATTAGATTTCTTTCCCCCTGAAATTAGGACCATAACAGATTTTTACTATTCATCATATAATTAGATTTTTTTTTTTTTCTTCTGTAATTGGGTCCACAGCAGATTTTTACTAGTCATCATATGATTAGACTTTTTTTTTTTCAGTAATTAGGTCCATAGCAGATTTTTACTACTCATCATATGATTAGATTTCTTTCCCCCCAGAAATTAGGACCATAACAGATTTTTACTATTCATCATATAATTAGATTTTTTTTTCTTCTTCTGTAATTGGGTCCACAGCAGATTTTTACTAGTCATCATATGATTAGACTTTTTTTTTTTTACTATTCAGTAATTAGGTCCATAGCAGATTTTTACTACTCATCATATGATTAGATTTCTTTCCCCAGAAATTAGGACCATAACAGATTTTTACTATTCATCATATAATTAGATTTTTTTTTTTTTCTGTAATTGGGTCCACAGCAGATTTTTACTAGTCATCATATGATTAGACTTTTTTTTTTTTTCAGTAATTAGGTCCATAGCAGATTTTTACTACTCATCATATGATTAGATTTCTTTCCCCCAGAAATTAGGACCATAACAGATTTTTACTATTCATCATATAATTAGATTTTTTTTTTTCTGTAATTGGGTCCACAGCAGATTTTTACTAGTCATCATATGATTAGACTTTTTTTTTCAGTGATTAGGTCCATAGCAGATTTTTACTACTCATCATATGATTAGATTTCTTTCCCAGAAATTAGGACCATAACAGATTTTTACTATTCATCATATAATTAGATTTTTTTCTTCTGTAATTGGGTCCACAGCAGATTTTTACTAGTCATCATATGATTAGACTTTTTTTCAGTAATTAGGTCCATAGCAGATTTTTACTACTCATCATATGATTAGATTTCTTTCCCCAGAAATTAGGACCATAACAGATTTTTACTATTCATCATATAATTAGATTTTTTTTTCTTCTGTAATTGGGTCCACAGCAGATTTTTACTAGTCATCATATGATTAGACTTTTTTTTTTTCAGTAATTAGGTCCATAGCAGATTTTTACTACTCATCATATGATTAGATTTCTTTCCCCTGAAATTAGGACCATAACAGATTTTTACTATTCATCATATAATTAGATTTTTTTCTTCTGTAATTGGGTCCACAGCAGATTTTTACTAGTCATCATATGATTAGACTTTTTTTCAGTAATTAGGTCCATAGCAGATTTTTACTACTCATCATATGATTAGATTTCTTTCCCTGAAATTAGGACCATAACAGATTTTTACTATTCATCATATAATTAGATTTTTTTTTTTTTTCTTCTGTAATTGGGTCCATAGCAGATTTTTACTAGTCATCATATGATTAGACTTTTTTTCAGTAATTAGGTCCATAGCAGATTTTTACTACTCATCATATGATTAGATTTCTTTCCCCCAGAAATTAGGACCATAACAGATTTTTACTACTCATCATATGATTAGACTTTTTTTTTTTTCAGTAATTAGGTCCATAGCAGATTTTTACTACTCATCATATGATTAGATTTCTTTCCCCAGAAATTAGGACCATAACAGATTTTTACTACTCATCATATGATTAGATTTTTTTTTTTTTCTTCTGTAATTGGGTCCATAGCAGATTTTTACTAGTCATCATATGATTAGACTTTTTTTCAGTAATTATGTCCATAGCAGATTTTTACTACTCATCATATGATTAGATTTCTTTCCCCCTGAAATTAGGACCATAACAGATTTTTACTATTCATCATATGATTAGATTTTTTTTTTTTTCTGTAATTGGGTCCACAGCAGATTTTTACTAGTCATCATATGATTAGACTTTTTTCAGTAATTATGTCCATAGCAGATTTTTACTACTCATCATATGATTAGATTTCTTTCCCCCAGAAATTAGGACCATAACAGATTTTTACTACTCATCATATGATTAGATTTTTTTTTTTTTTTTCCATAGCAGATTTTTACCTTCTGTAATTGGGTCCACAGCAGATTTTTACTAGTCATCATATGATTAGACTTTTTTTTTCTGTAATTGGGTCCACAGCAGATTTTTACTAGTAATTAGACTTTTTTTCATGTCCATAGCAGATTTTTACTACTCATCATATGATTAGATTTCTTTCCCCCAGAAATTAGGACCATAACAGATTTTTACTACTCATCATATGATTAGATTTTTTTTTTTTTCCTTCTGTAATTGGGTCCACAGCAGATTTTTACTAGTCATCATATGATTAGACTTTTTTTCAGTAATTATGTCCATAGCAGATTTTTACTACTCATCATATGATTAGATTTCTTTCCCCCAGAAATTAGGACCATAACAGATTTTTACTACTCATCATATGATTAGATTTTTTTTTTTTCCTTCTGTAATTGGGTCCACAGCAGATTTTTACTAGTCATCATATGATTAGACTTTTTTCAGTAATTAGGTCCATAGCAGATTTTTACTACTCATCATATGATTAGATTTCTTTCCCCCTGAAATTAGGACCATAACAGATTTTTACTATTCATCATATAATTAGATTTTTTTTTTTTTTTTTCCTTCTGTAATTGGGTCCACAGCAGATTTTTACTAGTCATCATATGATTAGACTTTTTTTCAGTAATTATGTCCATAGCAGATTTTTACTACTCATCATATGATTAGATTTCTTTTCCCCAGAAATTAGGACCATAACAGATTTTTACTACTCATCATATGATTAGATTTTTTTTTTTTTTTCATTATATGAGCTTCTGTAATTGGGTCCACAGCAGATTTTTACTAGTCATCATATGATTAGACTTTTTTTTTTCAGTAATTATGTCCATAGCAGATTTTTACTACTCATCATATGATTAGATTTCTTTCCCCCCAGAAATTAGGACCATAACAGATTTTTACTACTCATCATATGATTAGATTTTTTTTTTTTTTTTCTTCTGTAATTGGGTCCACAGCAGATTTTTACTAGTCATCATATGATTAGACTTTTTTTTCAGTAATTATGTCCATAGCAGATTTTTACTACTCATCATATGATTAGATTTCTTTCCCCAGAAATTAGGACCATAACAGATTTTTACTACTCATCATATGATTAGATTTTTTTTTTTTTTTACCTTCTGTAATTGGGTCCACAGCAGATTTTTACTAGTCATCATATGATTAGACTTTTTTTTTTTCAGTAATTATGTCCATAGCAGATTTTTACTACTCATCATATGATTAGATTTCTTTCCCCCAGAAATTAGGACCATAACAGATTTTTACTACTCATCATATGATTAGATTTTTTTTTTTTTCCTTCTGTAATTGGGTCCACAGCAGATTTTTACTAGTCATCATATGATTAGACTTTTTTTTTTCAGTAATTATGTCCATAGCAGATTTTTACTACTCATCATATGATTAGATTTCTTTTCCCCCAGAAATTAGGACCATAACAGATTTTTACTACTCATCATATGATTAGATTTTTTTTCATCTGTAATTGGGCCACAGCAGATTTTTACTAGGCATCATATCTTAAGGTTTTTTTTTTCTTCTGTAATTAGGTTCATAACAGATTTTTAACTTTTTACTAAAATAATTTTAATCAAACTGAAACTAAACTTACTCAGTATCTTTGAAAAGAGAGATAGAGTCTAAATAACGTGTAGCTGTCCAGATAGAAATAGGGAATGATAAAGCACAACTTATTTTTACTTTTAACAAGTAAAGTAATTTATTACGTTATTTTTCTGCTGTTAAAATAAAAGCAAATGCTCTTTTCCCTAATCGTCTTTTAGTCGGGGGAAAAACATCAGAAGCAAGCGAAACTATTTTTGGTTTTAAAAGCCTGACTGTTTGCTCGCTAAGGACTGATCGTTTAGATTTGCATTCGGCTAAGAATATGCAGATTCTAAATGGAAGCACGTTAAAATGAATGGAAAGATTTATTCTTTCGGTTGTTTTCATGGCCGGTTGAGCATTAGTCTGTTTCTACCCCAAAAACTGATTAAGAAAATGTCAAAAGAAAAAAAGTATTTCTTTTTAATATTTTTCGGAATCGTTGGCAAGAATATAATACATTTTGTTTTTTGATTCCAAAAAAATGATATTCCAAAATTTATCTTCATTCTAGTTTTAAAATACTCAAAAGAGTTATTTGATTATTTCTCTAAAGCAGTTATTGGAATGGATTTTGCAAATTGGATTTTTTAAAGATTTGTGCTCTAATATATTTCTTAATAGAAATAATCTGTACTTTCTTTTTTTTTTTTTTTTTTTTTTAAATATAATAATATTTCATGGAGTATTTATTACTCGTTTGATATTTTTCTTAAAATTGCAGTTTAATATTTATACAGTTCTGGATTTTTCTTAGCTGAATTTAAAAGATTGCATTTCTATTTAAGAGTTATGATTTCGAGTTTCCATATATAATTTTAAACACTAATTTGCATGGATAGTTTTCAATGAAATTTTTCTCTATAAATTTAATTTTTTTTCATTCAATGTTGAAAAAAATATATATATTCTTTTATTTTCAACAACCATTTATTTAAAAAAGTCAAAATTTGAAAGAAAAAAGTATTCTTTAAGATTTTCGAAATCGTTGGAAAGAATATAATGCAGTTTGTTTTGATTCTAAAAAATAAAGATATTCCAAAATTTATCTTCATTCTAGTTTTAAAATACTCAAAAGAGTTATTTGATTATTTCTCTGAAGTTATCGGAGTGAATTTTGCAAATTGGATTTTTTAAAGATTTGATTATATATTTCTTAATAGAAATGATATTTGGTTTCTTTTTTAAAAATGTAATAATATTTTTATATTTCGTTTAATACTCGTTTAATATTTTTCTTAAAACTACAATTTAATAGAATTTTCGATTTTTTTCTTAGCTTAATATAAAAGGTTACATTACTATTCAAGAGTTATGAATTCGTGTTTCTATATATAGTTTGCATAGATAGTTTTCGGTGAAATTTTTCTCGATAAATTTAAACTTTCTTTTTAATTTTGAAAAAAAAAAAAAAATTCTTTTATTCTGGACAACCAAACACAGTATGAGATTTATTTAAAAAAAAGTCAAAATGTCAAAGAAAAAAAAAAAAAAAAAGTATTTCTTTAAGAATTTTCGAATCGTCGACAAGAATATAATATAGTTTGTTTTGATTAAAAAAATAATGATATTCTAAAATTTATTCTCATTCTAGTTTTAAAATACTCAAAAGAGTATTTGATTATTTCTCTGAAGTAATTTATTGAAGTGGATTTTGCAAATTGGATTTTTTAAAGATTTGTGCTATATCATATTCGTATTTCTTCATAGAAATATGTACTTTAAAAAAATATATATATATATATATATATAATAGTTATATTTTATTGAGTATTACTCGTTTAATATTTTTCTTGATAGTACAGTTTAATATTGATATAATTCTGGATTTTTCTTAGTTGAATATAAAAGGGTTACGTTACTATTCAAGAGTTATGAATTCGTGTTTGTATAAATAGTTTTTGGTGAAATTTTCTCTATGCATTTGAACTTTTTTTTTTTTTTTTTTTTTTTTTTAATTTTGAAAAAATATATATATTTTATTCTGCACAACCAAACACAGTATGAGATTTATTTAAAAAAGTCAAAATGTCAAAGGAAAAAAGTATTTCTTTAAGATTTTTTCGGAATCGTCGGCAAGAGTATAATACAGTTTGTGTTTTGATTCCAAAATAATGGTATTCCAAAATTTATCTTCATTCTAGTTTATAATACTCAAAAGAGTATTTAATTATTTTTCTGAAGCAGCTATTGGAATGGTTTTTGCAAATTGGATTTTTAAAGATTTGTGCTATATCATATTCATATTTCGTAATAGAAATAATTTGTATTTTTTTTTTTTTTTTTTAAATTGTAATAATAATATTTTATCAAGCATTACTCGTTTAATATTTTTTTTTAAAACTACAATTTAATCTTTATATAATTATGGATTGAATAAATTGAGATGTTCGTGTTCACTATCAATGAATTCGTGTTTCTATATATAGTTTGTATAAATAGTTTTTGGTGAAATTTTCTCTATGCATTTGAACTTCTTCTTCTTTTTTTTTTTTTTTTTTTTTTTTTTTTTTTAAATATTCTTTTATTCCGAATAACCAAACACAGTATGAGATTTATTTAAAAAGTCAAAGAAAAAAATGTATTCTTTAAGAGTTTTCGGAATCGTTGGCAAGAATATAATGCAGTTTGTTTTGGTTCCAAAAAATAATGATATTCTAAAAATTTATTCTCATTCTAGTTTTAAAATGCTCAAAAGAGTATTTGATTATTTCTCTGAAATAGTTATTGGACTGGAGCAATTTTTTTAAATTGGATTTTTGAAAGATTTGTGCTCTAATATATTTCTTAATAGAAATAATCGGTACTTTCTTTTTTTTTAAAAAATATAATAATAATATTTCATGGAGTATTACTCGTTTAATATTTTTCTTAAAATTTCAGTTTAATATTTATACAGTTCTGGATTTTCTTAGCTGAATTTAAAAGATTGCATTTTTATTTAAGAGTTATGATTTCGAGTTTCCATATATAATTTTAAACACTAATTTGCATGGATAGTTTTCAATGAAATTGTTCTCTATAAAATTTAATTTTTTTCATTCAATGTTGAAAATATATATATATATATATTCTTTTATTTTGAACAACCATTTATTTTTAAAAAGTCAAAATGTGAAAGAAAAAAAGTATTCTTTAAGATTTTTCGAAATCGTTGGCAAGAATATAATGCAGTTTGTTTTGATTCCGAAAATAATGATATTCCAGAATTTATTCACATTCTAGTTTTAAAATACTCAAAAGAGTTATTTGATTATTTTTCTGAAGCAGTTATTGAGTGGATTTTGCAAATTGGATTTCTTTAAAGATTTATACTATGTCATATTCATATTTCTTAATAGAAATAATTTGTATTTTTAAGGAAAAATAATATTTCATCAAGTATTACTCGTTTAATATTTTTCTTAAAACTACAGTTTAATATTTATATAGTTCTGAATTTTTTTAGCTGAATTCAAAAGGTATATTATAATTCAAGAGTTATGAATTCATGTTTATATATATAGTTTTAAATACTAATTTGAATAGATAGTTTTCAGTGAAATTTGGAAAAAATAATCTTTCATACATTTGAAAAATAATCTTTATTCTGTTATTCGAAGAAACAAAGTATGAAATTTATTTTAAAAGTCGAAGTTTCTTAAAAACATTTTAACTTGAATTATTTATTACAAAAGTTAGCGTTTATGTGCAACTTACACTTAAAAATAGTTTCTTATTATGAAAAACAGCAAATGTGTAATTAATTTTCACTATAAAATATATGTAATAAACATATTTATGAAGGAGGAGATTATTCTTTAAATCTAATAGAAAATATCGTAATAAATTTTAAATAAATGGAAATTATTGTAATGAATTAATAATATCCAGTAATAGAAATTATTGTAATGAATTAATAGATATCCAGTAATAAATGGAAATTATTGTAATGAATTAATAGATATCCAGTAATAAGTTGAAATTATTGTAATGAATTAATAGATATTCAGTAGTAAGTTGAAAATATTGTAATGAATTAATAGATATTCAGTAGTAAGTTGAAAATATTGTAATGAATTAATAGATATTCAGTAGTAAGTTGAAAATATTGTAATGAATTAATAGATATTCAGTAGTAAGTTGAAAATATTTTGAATTAATAGATATTCACACAATGAGTTAAATATCCATGCAAACTGCATATTTGTCCATTAAAAAGATTATTTATTTTATTCATTAAAAGGATTATTTAATTTTTATGTTAACATAATTTTATGAGTAAGAAGTGTAAGCATAACTCTCAAATACAAATATTTTATGAAAAAGTAATTTTGTTTATGTTTAATCTTTCTCTATTCCATTATTAAAGTTTAAGTCTAGTAAATATGTTTTTAAAGCTAAATCTCTTCAACATCCACGCCAAATTACACCTCTGCCTTTTGAAAAAATGTCTCAATTTCTTAAAAGGATCTAACCAAAACATCCTGGATCTTATTTCTTTGAAATGTTAGAATAAATTTATACTCACGACGTAAGTTTTTGTTATGGAAATATTTGTTCTCGGGATTTTCTCTGAGCCCAATTTCGTTTTTACGAAATGAAAGCCACATTCTCCATTTTTCTTTCAAAGTAAATTAAAAATTATTGTTCCTGGTTTTCTTAACCTTTAATACTGGTTTATTTATATGCATAATTCTTTTGAACGTAGTTATTAACGTATAAATCTCTTATTCAGACTTTATAAAGATGTCATTATCTTTAATATTTATTTTTGTTTTTTTAGCAAAAAGTCTAGAAACTTTAAATTTTTTGAATGCTTAGATTTTTAATATGTACAAAAGATTTAATATGCCCCAAATAGATTTTCTATGAAAGGAATAAAAGAATTTATTTGAATATATTGTCAATGTTTTCTTTAAAGAGAAAAAAAAAGACCAAAAAAAGAATAGCGAATTGTCTAAAAAGAATGAAGAAATAATAAAAAAAAAATTTGAATTAAATTAGAATTTATTCATCTTTTAAACTGCACAATAGACGGCATTATGGAAAAATGATTTACAATAATAATGACATCTGTCTACATTTTTGTCTGTATCCTAATGATCCCATTTTCGTAAACACAGCACATATAAAAGCCTATAAATATAAATAATTTAACTTTTATTAGATTTATATTATTATAAACAAGTAATATAAAAAAATTTAAAGTCAGTCAATACTTTTTTTTCACTATACTGCAGAAAAGTCCTTTACAAATAAACTTGAAATTTTCCTCTTACATCTGGCGCCATCTATTATTAGATACATGCAACTTAAGTCTGAAAAAAACTAAAATTAATGAATTAAATTTAATTTAAAGAATTGACATTTTAAAAAAACTGTATTAACATCAAGTGTCATCCACTACAAGTTCAAAAAAATGTATTTGAACTTGAGTGGATGAATAAAAAAAGTATTGTATTAACGATTGAAAATTTGAACTAGATATATATATATATATATATATATATATATATATATATATAGGGGAGAGTGTGAACTAATAGTAGGAATTGAAAAAGAGAGCTTGCATGTTTATTTTAATAAAAAATTTTGATATGCAAGTCCGTATTCTATTACTTCGTTATAGCAAAGAAACAAATTATATGAAACATATTTTATATTATTATTACTTTATATTATATTTGGTGATTTTTATTTTATTTTATTTAACGTTTTATTTATTTTCTTGCAGGCGATGGTGGTGAATTCGTTGGCTGGCAAGGTAAGAGCTCTAGTTTTTGGATTAATTATATTTATTATTATGTATCATAACGAAATGTTTTTCGAATGTTATTTATGTAGTCATCATTCGAAATAAATTAAAATAAATTCTATCAATTAATAGGCAAAATGAATTTTAATATTTAAAAGAGGGATTTTCATATTGTTTAATTTTTTTTTTTTTACTTTGTGTTTTTCAATGATTTTAAAATTTGTAACCTCTACGTGATTAAATGGGATGGTTGTTAAATTATTTAATATTTTTATTAATTATCTTATCAATTAAAAAATAAGCAAAGTAAATTTTATTATTTAAAAATAGGCTTTTTCGTGTTGCTTCATTTATTTTCTGCGTGTGTTTTTCTTTTTACCCGATGGTTTAAAAAAATTTTAACCTCTACGTGATTAACTAGGATGATTGTTAAATTATTTAATATTTTATTATTCTATAAGTTAAAAAATAGGCAAAAATTTTATTATTTAAAATTAGGCTTTTCATGTTACTTCATTTATTTTCTGCTGGTTTTTTTTCCCCCGATGTTTTTAAGGTTATTAACCTCCACGTGATTAACTGGGATGATTGTTAAATTATTTAACATTTTATTAATTATTCTATCAGTTAAAAAATAGGTAAGAAGTTATATTAAAGTTAAAAAGTAGAAATTTATTATAGGTATAATATTTTTTTTTTTTTTCATAATTATATGATAATGTTAGCCCAAATGTAATTAAACTATTTTATTAAATAATATTATTGTTTAAAATGTTTTGGAAAATTACGCCGTATTTAGTTCCTTATCATTTTATATTAAATTATTTAATACTGTTTTTCATAGTACCCATAAAAATCTATCACAAGTATTTTAACAATTAAATAAAAAAAATATTCAGATATAAGTTAATAAATTCATTATCTCTTTATAAGATCCATTAACTCCAGATCGTAATGCTGTCTTACAAACAATCCTTAAGAACCCAAACTGCTTCCTATTATAAATTAAGAGAAAAAACAAGTAACATAAAAAAAATTTTTTTAAGTCAATTCCTACTTTTTTTTTTTTTCATTCATAAGTTTATCTGGCGCCATCTATTGGAGGATACATGCAACTTAAATCTAAAAAATACCTAAAATTAATTTATTAATTAAATTTAATTAATGAATTAATATTTGAAAAAAAACTGTACTAACATCCAGTGTCATGCACTACACGTTTAAAAAAAGACGTGTTTGAACTTGAGTGGATGAATAAAGAGTATTTTATGAACGATTGAAAATTTGAACAAGGTATATATAGGGAGAGTGTGAACTAATAGTAGAATTGAATGAAAAATATTCAGATATTAAGGGCTAATGAATTTATTATCTTTATAAGTTCCATTAACTCCAGATGACAATGCTTTCTTATAGTACAACAATCCTTAAGAACCCAAACGTTTTCCTATTATAAAATAAGAGCAAAACAAACGGAACAACGCAATGTGTTGGAAGAAAATGAAAAAGCAGAACGGATGAGACAGAAAAGAGAAACAAAAGCCCTGGGAGAGAACAACAGATCATAGCGCGCCCCGGTCCTAATTGGAAGATAGGATTTCGAAGACGTTGACTGCTCAGGGCGTTTCATGCAGGGGGAAGCAGGGGCGGCCCGTCTGATTTCTGAGTTTTGCCTGGAGGGAGAAAGGTTCATTATGTGCTCCACGACTTGAATTGGACCGCAATGCTTTTACTGCTTTCTTTCTCGATTCAGGCCGGAGAATTGCAATCAGGAAATTGTAGCTGGACAAATTGGCAAGGCAGAAGTTAGGGTCTTCTTTGTAATAAGGCGAGCAACTTTTTAGAAAAGTGGGAAGAAAAAAAGATTTCACGAAACTTGGAGAAGAATTTTAGTTGGATGCTGTATGGAATTTTAGTAGAACGCTGTATTTCGGAAAGATTTATAGAAGGCGTGTTTAAATTATATAAATCAAGAATTAGAATATCTACAGTTAACATATTATTATAACTGTAGACATTTTAATTCTTGATTTGGACGTTTAGCATTCTAATTTTTTATTCTTCTCTATGGGCATTCCCATTTGAATGTCCGTTATTAATGCAGCTGGAGAATTGCAATCAGAAAATTGTAGTTGGACAAATTGGTAAGGCAGAAGTTAGGGTCTTCTTTTTGTAATAAGGCGAGCAACTTTTTAGAAAAATGGGAAGAAAAAAAAACAAAGATTTCACGAAACTTTGAGAAGAATTTTAGTTGGACGTTGTATGGAATTTCGAAAGATTTATAGAAGGCGTGTTTAGATTATATAAATCAAGAATTAGAATGCCTACAGTTATAATAATATGTTTGTCTACGAGCATTCAGATGGGAATATATTAGTGATAAATATTTAGTATGACATTAATATTAATAAATATTAGTGTCTTGTATTTGTTAAATTGAAACGAACAAAAACAATTAGTGAAAAAGAAAACAAGTATGTGCCTGAATGGCCGAGTGTCTAGCGCTCAGTGCCACAGATTTAGGGTTCGAGTCCCAGCTGTTCCAAAGATGTTCGTAGTGGTTCGGAATCAACTTTAAACCGTACGTCTCGGACAAATAGGATCGTAGAGCGTTGTCTTGAGGTTTAGTCTCGGTTTAGTCTTCAGCCCTCGTGGTCCCTCGCTAAAGTGAAGCTGCATATTACCCTTAGCCATGGACGTCGCCTACGACGGGGTCTCTTGGACCTGGTGTAGGCTTTCCTGCACCAGGGGATTAGTAACAACAGAAAAACAAGTATGCTGTCGCTATTATTTCTGTTCATTGAATTTTCAAAATAATTGTTAGTGAAATAATTATTTTGAACACGTAATTTGTCTGCGGAAAACATTATTATTAATAATAATATTTTGTCCATTTTAAAAATAATGTTTCGTTTATTTTTCTGGGAGGTTTTCTTTATCAACAATTACATTTTTTTAATTCAAAAGTTTATAAAACTTAACGCAAATGGCTGTAATATGCATTTTTTTTTTTTTAATTATTGCTCTTCAATTTGTTCGCTGTTGCTATTCAGATCAACCTGGGCATTGCATATCTAAGATAATTATAATGAATGTCATTGACATACAAAATTAGAATTGTTAGTGAAATAATATTTTGAACAAATAACTGTCTCCGGGAAAACATTATTAAAAATAATAATATTTTGTCCATTAGAAAAATATCGATTGGTTTATTTTCTGTGAGATTTCCTTTATCAAAAATTAAATTTTTTTTTAATCAAAAGTTTATAAAACTTTTTTTAAAAAAAAATATTGCTCTTCGATTTATTCGCAGCTGCTATTCAGATCAACCTGGGCATTGCATATCTAGATAATTATAACGAATGTCATTGACATACAGAATCAGAATGGCATTGAGCTTAAAAGGACATGCATAACGATTTCAAAATAAATAAGCAAACGAATGGATATAGCGATCAATATCATCCATCAATACTACGATAATTCCGTCCTCTTTTTTATACTATATACATATATAAAAAAGCTTATCTTTCAAAGGCAGTGGCAATGAATAGATGACGCCTGATACTTCATTTGAAAAGAATCACATGGGGGAATGAATGGTGACTTCTCCAGTTGATATATTAAAAGAAAACACGGCTTCCTCCTGAGACTGGTACCACCCAACGACTGTCCATTCCTCTTTCTTTTCAATTTAGAAAACCTTTTCTGATCCCCCCATCTGCAGATGTTTTTTTTTTTTTTGCAAGCCGGCCCTAATGAGATGGCAGGCTGTGTCGTATGTCAGGAATTGACTGCATGCCAGCCCCCAAACACCTAATTATGACTCTAATGAGTTTCCCGAATGGGACATTTCTGCCCCCCCTCTTTTTGCGAAGATCTTCCAGGTCCCCGCCTATTTGCAAGGAAATCGCATGATTGAATAGTTCCTTTGGCCTTTCTCTTTCTCTTCGTCTTGTTACATGCTCTGACTTTCCAATAAGTGTGAATATCATTACTTTTGGCTTTGGTTTTTGGTTTTGTTTTTTTACACCTCTTCACCTTTTATTGTGGTGCACATGTATAACTGGTTTATTGTGGTAAGGATTAATTTTCTGGTTGATAGCAGCTTTCCTTCTAAAGTTAAGTTCAACATTGTGTAATAATTTAGTGTCTTAGAAAGAGATGGGCTGTATAGAATCCGTGTAGATTTGTTTTTTTTACACCTCTTCATCTTTTATTGTGGTGCGCAAGTTAATTGTATACTTGAGTTGATTTTCAAGTTGATAGCAGATTTCCTTCTAAAGTTAAGTTCAACATTGTATAATAATTTATTGTCTTAGAGATGGGCTATATAGAATCTTTGTAGATTTGTGCGTGTGTGTTTACAACATTTTCGTGGACTTTCCAATAAGTGTGAATATCATTACTTTTGGTGTTTTTACACTTTTTATTGTGCTGAGCAAGTTAATTGCAAACCTGATTGATTTTCAGGTTGCATTGTATTGATCATGCAACATTACAACATTACTTGAACAACATTTTCGTAGACATTCATTCTGTATATTTAGTATACTTGGGTTGATAGCAGTTTTCCTTCTGGTATGAAGAGTTATGTTCAACATTGTATAATTATAGAATCTGTGTAGATTTGTGCATGCGTGTCTTTTTACAACATTTTCGTGGACATTCACTCTGTATACTTAGTATACTTGGGTTGATTTTCAGGTTGATATATGGTTGGTTTCAGGTTCAGGCAATTAGATATTTTTAAAAATACATTAACAAATGTAACTTTTAATTAAAGTATATTATTAATATTGACATAAAATGCATTTATTTATTTACTTTCATAGCCTCTATGTGTATGGCCTTTGTTGTTTGATCTTTTTCGTCGATATTACTTTTAACCATGTGGCATTTTATTTCACATTCAAACTATGTTATATTTATATTTGATGAATAATCTCTTAAACATTATATGTTAAGGATATTCTGCTTGTATAGCCGAGGTATTTCTCGTATTTAAACGAAAGATTATTACTGTAACTGCACCTCATTTGTTACAAGAAAACTCCCCCTTTTAAACATCTGGGCACTCATCAAAAACCGAAGAACACACGCAAATGAAAGAGTCGTCTGTTTGAAATAATTAAAAGCGCAGTTAGTATCTTTCTGAGAACATACTCTGCGGAACTAGACAGAATTTTTTATTACAGTTTTCAGTCTATGACTGTGCATCCACATCCATTATGTAATTGCATCCCAAAGCGGCTACTGCGCCAAGGCACTGATTCATAGGTTTTTAAATATCAAGCATCTCATTATAAAAAAGAAAGGGAGGACCTTTCTTTTTCTTTTTTTTCTTTCCTTGGTGTCCCTCATGTTACAATCCCCTGCTGTTTTTCCCAGCAGTTCGTTTCAGTCTGCGTTAATTTCGGATGTCTTTTTCTTTTTTTACGTGGTCCTTGACAGGAGCGAGTAACACTTCCTAAAAGGTTTTTTCTTCTTAATTATTTTTGGGTGATGTTGGGGATTGGGATGTAAAGAAAAAGAAATGGCTGTCGGTGTTCTTTGACTGCAGTAAGTCAGTGAATGCACCACTGCGTCTAGGTAATTTCGTATGAATAAGACTTCTGTTTTTAAGGAACAGGTTGGCTTGTGGCATAACGCATGGATTTATGATACAAGATGGGAATCGCACTCATTTCCTGGTGAAATAGTGACTCCAGAAAGATCTTCTTTAACGTCTTGTTACTCTTTTTTCTCTCTCTCTCGTTCTTTTATCATGGTCTTGTTTTGATAACACTTTCCAAGTTTATGCCATCAAGCATTTTTATTTTGCATTGACAATTTATTCGTAGTGATGAAGGAATAATCGACACACTGGCAAACTGCCATAAACGTATATTTTATATACAAAAGCATTGGATTATTTGTATTTAAATTAATTGATTGAGGTGGACGAGTAGCTAGCGCTCTGATCCTCGGTACCAGGTTCGGAATCCACTTTAAACCGTAGGACCCAGTCTAATAGGATCGTAGAGTGTTGAGGGGGTAGCGTTACACGCGTCCCGTAGCATATCTTCAAGCTGCAGTGCTAAATGAGTAACAGCGGTGCAACCCTTGCTTATGGCACAAAGATTAACTATCTCTGTATTGCCAGCTGCATTAGAACAACAAGTTATTTAATTGTTTTTTAAATTGTTTATTAATTTCACAAGACCCAACTACGCGGTGGTTTGGTTTGGATTGTCACTGTACGATGATTTTATGCAAACTTTAAGCTAATTAGACCGGGACCTACAGTTTAAAAGTAGATTCCGAACCACTCGCAAACATCCATGCCTCCGCCAGGATTTCAGCCTGAAACCTGTGGTGCCAAAGGACAGAAAAAAAAGGGCGGGGGTACGTTTTTCTCCTCCTTTAGTGTCCCTCAGGTTACAACCCCTGCTGTTTTTCCCAGCAGTTCGTTTCAATCTGCGTTAATTTCTTCTTCTTCTTTAGCGTGGTCCTTGACAGCAGCTAGTAACACTTCCTAAAGCTTCTTTTTCTTCTTAATTATTTTTGGGTGATGTTGGGGATTGCGAAGAAAGAAATGGCTGTCGGTGTTCTTTGACTGTAGTAAGTCAGTGAATGCACCACTGCGTCTAGGTAATTTTCGTGAATAAGACTTCTGTTTTTATGGAACAGGTTGGCTTGTGGCATATCGCATGGATTTATGATGCAAAGATGGAATCTCACTCTCGTTTCCTGGTGAAATAGTGACCCCAGAAAGATCTTCTTTAACGTCTTGTTACGTTTTTTTTTTTTCTCTTTCGTTCTTTTTATCATTGTCTTATTTTGATAACACTTTCCAAGTTTATGCCATCAAGCATTTTTATTTTGCATTGAAAATTTATTCGTAGTGATGAAGGAATAATCGACACACAGGCAAACTGCCATAAACGTATATTTTATATGTACAAAAAAGCATTAGATTATTTGTATTTAAATTAATTGATTGAGGTGGCCTGATGGCCGAGTGGCTAGCGCTCTGATCCTCGGCACCCCAGGTTCGGAATCCGCTTTAAACCGTAGGACCCAGTCTAATAGGATCGTAGAGTGTTGAGGGAGTAGCGTTACACGCGTCCGTAACGTATCTTCAAGCTGCAGTGCTAAATGAGTAACAGCGGTACAGCCCTTGCTTATGGCATAAAGATTAACTGTCCCTGTATTGCCAGCTGCATTAGAACAACAAGTTATTTAATTGTTTTTTAAATTGTTTATTAATTTCACAAGACCCAACTACGCGGTGGTTTGGTTTGGATTGTCATTTACGAAGATTTTATGTAAACTTTAAGCTAATTAGACCGGACCTGCAGTTTAAAGTAGATTCCGAACCACTCGCAAACATCCATGCCACCTCCAGGATTCGACCCTGAAGCCTGTGGTACCAAAAGGGAAAAAAAAGGGATGGTACTTTTTTTTTTTTCTATTTCCTCACTCACTCTCTTTCTTTTATCATGCTCTTGTTTTTGATTATCTTTTCCAATTTTATTCCATCAAAAAATTTTTATTTTGCGTGAAAAATTTATTTCTAGTAATGAAGGAATAATGGGCAAACAGGCAAACTGCCATAAACGTTTTTTATGTAAAAATATATATAAAAAAACATTAAATTAGTTGCATTTAAATTAATTAACTGTTTTAAAAAATGTGTATTAGTTTTACAAGTCCCAATTCCACGGTGGTTTAGTTTGTTGCTCTAGGGTACATTTTGTGCACACTTTAAGCGAATTAGACAGGGACTTACTGTTTAACGTCGATTCCGAACCACTTACAAACATCCATGCCACCAACAGGATTCGAACCTCAAGCCTGTGGTACCAAAGGCTAGAGCGCTTGCCAGTTAGCCATCAGGCCCCATTACGCGGTGGATAAGCAAAGAAGAATTTTCTTGTAAAATTACTTACCCGTATTTTTATACGTTTATATATATATATATATATACACACACATATCAGATATAATGAAGATATATATATATATATATAGTATAGAGAGAAGATTATAATTAAAAGAGTTCAAATTTGAACTGAAGACACTTGAAGAATGGGGAAACAGCAACAGGTTTAATGTACAGTAAATAGTTGGTTTAATATGCAAATCATGCCAAATATGTTGTAATTTCGATTCAAAATGTCACTGACAGCCGCAGTGCCATCTATTAATAAACTTTGGAACTTTTTTTGATGCCGTACTTTTCCCTCTTCTTCAGTTAAAATTTGAATTCATTTAACGAGTGGTTCTTTTTTTTTTACAACATTTTGAAAGTGGGGATTTTAATTATAATCACCCTGTATATATATATATAATTATTGTTATTATTATTATTACTATTACAGGAAGTTTATCTTACATTTGATTACAGTTTTTAAAAAATTGGATTTGGGTCTCAAAAGGTTGACGTGTCCTTCATGGATGTTTATTATGTTAATGTAATTTATGTTTGGTAGATTCTCATTATTTTATTAATGCTATTAAAGTGCTGGAATCTCGCATTCTATATTAATTTTCGAATGAATTTCTGTATGTGCCTTGAAATTCTGGGAACGAATATGGGAAGTATGGCTCTTCATAAGATTAATTTTCTTTTAAACCATAGATGCTTTTCAATTAACTAGATGAATAGGATAGAACAGTTTTCTTTGGCTTCCCTCTGCTTCTATTGAATGACATTTTTGTTTGGGTTCTTCTTATTGATGTTTACTCTTTCTATTCAGTTTTCTAACGTAGACAATTGGGACGAAAGTAGGGGCAAATAAAAGTATTTGCTTTTCGCTAATTTATTTGTTTAGTTCTTCCAAGAAAAATGTTATTGTTTATAAAAAAGAGTTCGAAATAACATTACACTGTTTTTTATTTTTTATTTGTTTTGAATAGAAAAGGAATTTTTCTAAAATAATTTTGATGAACTTTTGGGGTTAATTGAAAGAAATTTAGGTCCTCTTTTTGGATCACTATCAGAATTTAAAAATAAAATATGGAATCCTTTGCAGAGCTTGTTTGAAAAGTCTATTTTAAAATAAAGTGACTATCAAAATAATATTTTCTGAAGAGATTTTTTAAATTTTTAAATACATTTTTTTTTTTTTCTTTTTCAGTACCCAAAACTTTGTTTTATCTGCGTAAATCTAAACAAACACCAGATCTATCGTTTTTTTTTTTTCTTTAAAAATTTGATAAATTTCTTTAAAAAAAAATAACAATAATAATGGAAAATTCACAAAAATGGGCACCATAAAAACAATTATGAACTTTTATTATTATTTTTTTAATACTAATACTCAATGCAAAAATTACTCAATGAGCTCACAGCTGATCGAAAAAGCAAAAATTAGCCATTCCTTCAAATTAAGTCATCTACAAGATATTTGACCGATCCTTTTTGAAATTCTATCATCATCAGCAAGGTCTCTTAATTGTAAATGGACGGTTTGCAAGCACCCAATCTTTAATTTTTTGGACGTGAGATTAATCGGTTGAGGTTGATGGTCGGCCAGAGGGCACTTCATCTTCAACGCTTTCTCTGCCTTCTTTGAACTGTTTATACCACTTGTAAGCATTTCTTTGCGATATAGGAATGCTCACCGAATGCCTTCTGCAACATTCTATACGCAAGTTATTTCCGCAAACAAAATCGAATGCAAGTTCTTTGTTCAGTTCCGTGTTCTTTGTTCCGCCGGGATTCGAACCCGAAACCGTGCGCCAGGGCGCTAATCACTCAGCCATCTGGCCTTTTTTTTTTTTTTTTTTTTTTTTTTAAAGTTATACGTGAATGCTATTTGTTTAGCAAATCATATGAATCCAAATGGTCTGTGTTTTTCTTTAATAATCGCAAAGTTGATAGAAAAATCTACAAACATTGTATTTCATTCCATTTTAGATTTGTATTGCTTTTATTTATGGTTATGGGAACTAGATAAAAATGTACTTTTATATTCTGTTATATGAAATTTATTAAAGGAAATTTTTTTCACTTTACTATACTATACTATAAAATATCGCTTATTGCCCAGAACAATCAAAATATGTTTGTGTATGGAGTTGTGTGATTCTACTGAAGAATGGTCATTTCATTTCTGCCAGAGATAAAAATGATTTCTACTACTGCAGTACTTTTAAAGCATTTAGTATCCTTGTGGTTTGGCGTATTTTGTTGACAGTACGGACCAATGTAATTGAGTGTACCTTAAAAACTTTGCAATATTTGGGTTCGTATACTTTGAAAGAATTATTGTCTATTGATCCTGTCACAAGTATATCGATTTTCGGTATTATATCCTCTCATTTATTTCAGAGTAAGCAAATACCTTAAATGGACTTCACATTACCTGCAATGTGATTTTTTTTTCACATAAATGTTTTTCCGAACAATTTAAGCTGTGTTTTAGATGTTATACGTGATTTCGTAGAAAATTGCTTTGTATTTCTACGCTATCTATAGACCTAATTCGATTTTGCGATGCCGAATAAAGTATTTGATGGTATGCTTTCTTTTTTTATGAAACGATTCTCTGAACAGCCCTCTTTCGATATATTTTGTAGCAATTTTCAGCTTAAATTGATATATTTAAATACTACTGTGCCCAAAAGTAAGACCAATTATTTAAAAAAAAAAAAGCTCTTTATTTATTCTTCCAAATTTATTTCATCGCCTTCAAAGTAATACCTTCCGCACACAATGCACTTATGCCAACTTATTTTCCAATTGTCATTGCATGTTAAAAGGCATCAGCTGGGATGGCCTTCAAAGCACCCGGCGATTCACGTTGAATCTCTTCAATCGACTCAAAGGGTGCCCCTGGGTGATCATTTGAGATTAGGGAATAGACAGAAGACGCACGGTGTGAATGCGGTGGTTGTGGAACGATATGGGTTTCATTTGTGGCGAAAAGTCACGAAGAATCAATGCAGTGTGAGCTGGCGCATTCAGTGTTTTTCGGTACCCATCGAGATTTGACGCGTTTGAGGCTTAAAATGGAATTGGCCGATACTTTTGAAATTCCAACATCATCAACAAGGTCTCTCTAATTGTAAGTCGACGGTTTGGAAGCACCAAATCTTAAATCTTTGGACGTGAGCTTCGTCGGCTGAGGTTGAGGGTCGACCAGAGAGCTCTTGGTCTTCAACGCGTTCTCTTCCTTCTTTGAACTGTTTATACCATTTGTAAACATTTCTTTCCGATATGGGAATGCTCACCGAATGCCTTCTGCAACATTCTATACGTTTCCGCAAACAAAATGGAATGCAAGTTCTTTGTTCAGTTAATTGACACATTTCAAAAATCGCCGTAATCAGTTTTAGCGTCTCACAAAGCCAAGCGTAACTCAAGCACTAATGAATATTTTGACGTCACATTTCCTACAGATGTGAAGGACAGTGCCAGCAGCCTAAAAAAAAAAAAAAAAAAAAAAAAAAAAAAAAAATTGAATTTCCATAAGCCCCTGGAATTTTAAATTGAAAATGAGTCTTACTTTTGGGCACAGTAGTATGCAATATCAATAAAAGTAATAAAAGTTAGCATAATGAAAAACAGGAAATTTAAGTTTGCCGTTATTTCGATGTCGTTTAATCCACTTTCAATGAGTTCACAGCTAATCGAAAAAGCAAAAGCTAAACCATTCCTCCAAATTAACTCATCTACAAGAATTATCTTCAAAATTAATTGTATGAAATTCGTTTAAATGTCGAAATAAAAGTAAACATAAATTACCTGTTTTCCATTATGTTAAGATTTAAATTAAAAGCACGTATTCGTATTAAAATTTATGTAATATTTTATCGTATCCGTGTAATAAATACATGTCGGAAAAATTCTACTAGCTTTAAGCTGCTCTGTAAATGCATTAGCTCTACGTCAGACGTGGAAGTTTTCCATCCATTTTTCTTAATGGTTCCGCATTATAATTTAATTTATTCATATTTTAAATATGTGCTATAGCTTTCTTTATATCATGACATAAACGAACGAGCAATCTATTCGATTTAAATGGAAAAAAAGCATTGAAAAGAGCATGCAGAAATGATTAAAGATGCCATTAGTCTGTGAATATATATACCGATTATCATTTTTTCCATATTTTTGTAATTATTTTTCGTGTTACGCGTTCAGAATTCAAGCATGGAGTAATTTATTCAAAATAAAAAGGAATACCAGTTTATTGAAAACTTAAATCGGAACTATTTTATTTCGGAGAAAGATTTATTTTGTTTAGAGAAATGGTATTTTAGTGATGTCAGGGAATTTATGAAATGGAATAGATTGTTTGAAGTAAAAATTTAATTTTCTTAGAATAAATATGCATTTGAATTTAAACATAATTAAAATGCAGTTTTTTAAGTTTAATATTTTAAAAAGTATTTAGTCGTGAATTAATACTAATTTTTTTTTTTCTAAGACTAATTTTCAATTTAAAATTCCCGGGGTTTATTGAATTTCAAATTATTATTATTATTATTTTTTTAATTGACATCTGTGTGAAATTTGACGTCAAAATATTCATTAGGGTTTGAGCTACGCTTGGCTTTGTGAGGCGTTAAAACGGATTCCGGCGATTTTTAAAATGTCTGAATGAATTGAGCAAAGAACTTGCATTCCATTTTGTTTGCAAAAATGTATAGAATGCTGCAGAAGGCATTCGGTGAACATTCCTATATCGGAAAGAAATGTTTAGGCGTGGTATAAACAGTTCAAAGAAAGCAGAGAACGCGTTGAAGACGCAGAGCCCTCTGGTCGACCCTCAATTTCAACCAACGAGGATCACGTACAAAAAAATTAAAGATTTGATGTTTGCAAACCGTCGATTTACAATTAGAGAGACCTTGCTGAGGATGTTGGAATTTCAAAGGATCGATCCATTCCATTTTGGGCCTCAAACGCGTCAAATCTGGATTGGTACCGAAAACTGATTCTGAATGCTCCAGCTCACACTGCATTGATTCTTCGTGACTTTTTCGCCAAAAATGAAACACATATCGTTCCACAACTATCGTAATCACACCGTATGACTTCTCGCTATTCCCTAAACTCGAATGACCACTCCGGGGGCACCGTTTTGAGTCGACTGAAGAGATTCAACGTGAATCGCCGTGCTCTTTGAAGACCATCCCTGCCGATGACTTTTTAGCATGCATTGAGGATTGGAATAAAAGTTGGCATAAATGCGTTGTGTCTGGAGGGAATCACTTTGAAGGCGATGAAATAAATTTAGAAGAATTAATAAATAGCGTTTGAAAAAAAAAAAAATTGGGCCTTACTTTTAGGACACAGTACTATATATACATATATATAATTGAAGGACTGAATTAAAATTGAAACTTTATAGAAAAACGCTAGATAATATGTTGAAAAATAACATTTACTACGCATATCAGAATATCTTTAACAGAATTCAACATACGATTTGGATATTGCTAATAATACAAAAATTTAGAGATAGAAAATAACAAATTAAACTTCATTAACGATTTTAAAATGTAATTCAGCTTCAGCATGGGTTCATAACCACAAGCACAATGTAACAGCTTTCAAGGAGAAAAAGCAATCAC
Source organism: Caerostris extrusa (assembly GCA_021605095.1). Taxonomy (NCBI): domain Eukaryota; kingdom Metazoa; phylum Arthropoda; class Arachnida; order Araneae; family Araneidae; genus Caerostris; species Caerostris extrusa. The sequence continues at coordinate 16,989 of BPLR01010429.1, read as the reverse complement.
CAAAATTGAACAAAATACAATAAATACAGAAAAAAAAAGATCCATGGAATCCGAACGGAAAACTATAAATAAAAGAACTGGTGGCGGCGTTCGAAATGGGACATCTTTCGAAGACATCCAATTCAGTATGAGAGTGCAATTCCAATAACATCAATGCAGAGAATTCAATTTGTATTCAGGAATACAATGATACACACAGTTTTCCTTTTGGCCAGGTGAGAATTGTGTTTTTGTTATTTTGCAGAAGAGAGGTGGGAAGAAAGAATACGAAACCGTAATAATAAAGAACAAAAAAAAAAAAAAAAAAAGTTCTGCAAAGTTTTCTTCTTTTTTTTTGCCACATGCTATTTCGAGAAGACAACGCTGCCGAAATTCTCCCATCGACATTTTCCAGATTGAAAAACGTTTTCTTTTTTTTTTTTTTCCGCGTGTCATTTTTTTTTCTTCTTTGGCGTGCTTCTTCTGATTTGGTATCTTCTGACAGGCAATGTCAAAAGTGGTCCATGCAATTTTTGCACTTGTCGATTTATGATACCTTCGCGCCTTCAAAGAATTCTTCATTTTTTTTAGAGGATTGGACACAACATCTATGGAATTAAAAAGAATAAATAAATGCCACCAATGAGAATTTCCCAAGAAGAAAAATATTATATTAAATTTTATGTATTGGTGATATACACAGTCCAGTCACATTAATATGACCACCATCTACTTTCGACGTCAACGTGAAATAACCAATCACAAAAAGGCAGGTGGCAGCACATTGCAGTGGAGTGTATATAAAGGATGTCCTAGGGCATCGGAAAGCATTTCAATCATTATATTTATTTATAATCGAATTTTATACGCCGCTCTGCCAAAGGTGGTTATTCTGGTTTTTGACAGGTGGTCACATTGATGTGACTGGACTTGTGTGTAAGTTATATAAGTAACTACACAGCAGTAGATACTATTAGAATAGAGTGACCAGAATTACAGAATAGAGTGACCAGCTTATATGTATTTACGGTTTTTCTGCAAAAGAATTTACTTGTAATCGTCATTACAAATACTACTGTGCCCCAAAAGTAACACCAATTATTTATCAAAAACTCTTTATTTATTCTTCCAAATTTATTTCAGCGCCTTCAAAGTAATCCTCTCGGACACAATACAATTTGCCAACTTTTTTTCCCATCTTCAATGCATGCTAAAAAGTCATCGGCAGGGATGGCCTTCAAAGCGGGCGCCGATTCACGTTGAATCTCTTCAATCGACTCAAAACGGTGTCCCCGGAGTGGTCTTTTGACTTTAAGGAATAGCCAGAAGTCGCACGGTGTGAATACAGTGGTTGTAGAACGATATGGGTTTCATTTTTGGGCAAAAAATTCACGAAGAGTCAATGCAGTGTGAGCTGGCGCATTCAGTGTTTTCGGTACCCATCGAGATTTGACGCGTTTGAGGCCCGAAATGGAATTGACCGATCCTTTTAAAATTCCAATATCATCAGCAAGGTCTCTAATTATAAATCGACAGTTTGAAGCACCAACTCTTCAATTTTTTGGACGTGAGCTTCGTCGGTTGAGGTGGAGGGTCGACCAGAGCGCTCTTTGTCTTCAACGCGTTCTCTGCCTTCTTTGAATTGTTTATACCACTTCTAAACATTTCTTTCCGATATAGGAATGCTCACCGAATGCCTTCTGCAACATTCTGTACGGTTCCGCAAACAAAATTGAATGCAAGTTCTTTGCTCAATTAATTTAGACATTTCAAAAAAATTCAGAAATTCAAACATTTCGCGGAATCAGTTTTAGCGTCTCACAAAGCCAAGCGTAACTCGAACACTAATGAATATTTTGATGTCAAATTTCACACAGATGTCAAGGACAGTGCCAGTACCTAAAAAAAAGAAAAAAATTGAAATTCATAAGCCCTGGAATTGGTCTTACTTTTGGACATACTAGAACATGATAAAGTCTTTTCAATTTCAAATGAAGCGCAGTACCGGAAATTTCCGAGGACAGTACAAGATCCCTTTGCAAGTAACTGTAAAACCGAAACGTCCCGATATAAACCAAATACAAACACTGCGCAAAGAAAACAAGGAGCTCGTTCGGCGGAGTTTTAATGACACGCGGTTGGCCTGCAGTTAATTTTTATTCATTTTCAAATAATATCCCACTAACTCTTAAAACCACCAAACAAGAAAAAGAAAGGACGGTTTTAATACGCTCTAGAAAAAATGTGAACGATGCAATATCTATCAAGATATTAAGAGATTTTATTGCCACACATCAAGAATGGAAGTGGCACTAAATTTTCGCGAAAGGTACCGTTTCATGGCCCCCCGAAGTATGACAATTTAATTTTTTTTTTCTTTTCTCTTCTCTCTGACCATTTTGCTGGGAGCATGTAAAGAATGTTTTATAGAGCCAATCTTTAACAGTTTGCGGGTTACTACAGGAAATTGTGCTATTCTTTGATGAAGACGATGCCCTTCCGGTATGCGGCCGGGAAAATTGATTTTGAAGTGCTCGTAAATAGCTTTATTTGAGGAAGGATAAAAATGAAACGGCCAATCGATTGCTGCCAGCGCATTGAGCTGCACGGGTTGATGGATTGCTATGTAGTTGCGTCTTTACATTAAATTTTCTAATTAAAATTTTTGATCGCTGAAATAATAATATTTAGAAAATTTCCCAAGAAAATTAATTACACTGGTCGGTAAATAATAAATGGAGACTCAGTGTTTAATTGGATAATAATAATTAATTTTCTTCGAAGATTATGTTTATGAATCACGAAGTTTAAATTGAGAAATATTACTGTGCCCAAACAGTAAGATCGATTATTTTTTCAAAAACTCTTTATTTATTCTTCCAAATTTATTTCATCGCCTTCAAAGTAATCCCCTCCAGACACAATTCACTTATGCTAACTTTTTTTCCAATCCTCAATGCATGCTAAAAAGTCATCGACAAGGATGGCCTTCACAGCGCGCGCCGATTCACGTTGAATCTCTTCAATCGACTCAAAACGGTGTCCCCGGAGTGGTCTTTTGAGTTTAGGGAATAGCCAGAAGTCACGCGGTGTGAATACGGTGGCTGTGGAACGATATGGGTTTCATTTTTGGCGAAAAAGTCACGAAGAATCAATGCAGTGTGAGCTGGCGCATTCAGTGTTTTTCGGTACCAATCGAGATTTAACGCGTTTAAGGCCCAAAATGGAATGGACCGATCCTTTTGAAATTCCGACAGAAATCAGCAAGGTCTCTAATTGTAAAGCGACGATTTTTTTTAACGTGAGCTTCGTCGGTTGTGGTTGAGTGTCGACCTGAGGGCTCTTCGTCTTCAACACGTTCTCTGTCTTCTTTGAACTGCTTATACCACTTGTAAACATTTTTTCCGATATATGCCTTCTGCAACATTCTATGCATTTCCGCAAACAAAATTGAATGCAAGCTCTTTTCTCAATTCATTCAGACATTTCAAAAATCGCCGGTATCAGTTTTAGCGTTTCACAAAGTCAAGCGTAACTCAAGCACTAATGAGTATTTTGGCGTCAAATTTCACACAGATGTTAAAGACATTGCCAAGAACCTTAAAAAAAAAAAAAACAAAAATGAAATTCCATAAGCCCCTGAATTTTAATTTGAAAATTGGTCTTACTTTTTGGGCACGGTAGTACGTAGATGTCTATATAATTTAATATACCCGAAATGTCATTTCTAATATTGAAATAGCATATTGATACCTAGTTAATAATGATTCTAAATTGTTTAAAATGGTAAAAACATAATTGTTACAAATTCTGAATGTGGCACAATAAATTCAGATTTATAAATTGACATGATATTTGTTAAAACCTTGTCTTATAATTAATTATATTTCAACTAAAAAAAGTTATTTTCTATTACCATTAATTTATTTTTCTAAATAAAACTCAAGTAACTTTCACTTTTTACCAACGTTCTGGAAAAAAAGAAGAATTAAAGAATATCGAAATAATCACGTAGCGAAATTTAACTTAAAAGCATAAACATATACAAAAAAGGCCAAAGATAAAAATTAAAATGAAGAACCTTTATTTTTTTTTTCTGTTGCATTTATTTCCAAACGTACAATAAATAAATAAAAAAATAAAAAATAAATCATAATCCTTCAATTATCTTCCAAACATGGAGGAGGAATAGCTTTCGAAATCCATTTCTTACTGACTGTAACCTTTTGAATATCCAGAATAAACAGCGAATTATTCAAATGAGTTGGAATATGTGTTTGCGAAGGAATGAATTATCGAATTTGATAGAATCGTGTATGAAAAGTATGTGGAACAGGCCTTCCGGCCAAACAAGTTTCGAGGATTGATGTGCAAATTTGTGGCAATCAATTTCTGCTCTTTTAAGATAAACGAGTATCATGTACGCCATCTATCATGATCGGAGAAACATGCACGGAACATGAAATTTCATTTAAACCTGAGAAGTCCCCGGGCATCGCTGGAGTTCCCCGTGATCAATTGCGTCTGATATATCACACACAAGAATAACAGTACTACTTGCTTCTTTTGAAGTGATGGGAAATCGATTCTTGGACTCAAATCGGAGAAATAATGCGAATGTTAAACATACGTAATGGTATATGTAAATAGTGTTAGGGAGACGCGAAGCATGCTACGATCTGATTTAAGCACAGTAATATTTTTATTGGGGGCATTCTGATTTTTGAAGTAAGATGAATTATGGCCAAAGAGCTGGGCCTAATCAGTAATTATATATTTATGTATGAGATATTTTGAATTTAAAATTAGAAAATATTTCTCTCTGGCGCTCGGTACCACAAGTTTTGGGTTCGAGTCTCGGTGGTGCCATGGATGTGTGTAGTGGTTCGGAATCCACTGTAAATCGTAAATTCTGTCTAATAGGATCGTAGTCGCTTCCGTACCATATCTTCAAGCTACACGTGCCCCCTGGGTAGTGCCTTGCTTATGGCATAAAGATAAATCGTCTCTGTATTGCCAGCTGCATTGAACAACACTTTTCTTCTATTGTAATTTTTTTACCCTGTTTTAAAATTTCGATGAGTTTCAGAAATATATCTTCACCATAATTTTGAAAGTAGTCTTTTAATTTTTAATTCCTGCTAATTTCTCTTATTTAAATCTAGATTTTCTGGATTTGCTATGTTAAAAATAATATACTAGGAAAATCATTAGTCTATGGAAAATCATTTTGATGATATTTCTATTTAATTATCATCATCATTGGCGCAACAGGCCCATGATGGGCCAAGGTCGTCTGCCTACTGGCAGATTTTGAGACAGGAGATATTTTCTTTTACGAGGTAGGGTTGTCAGCTTTATGCCCAACGATCTGTAGCCATATAAGCCCGGGACCTACTGTTTAAAGTAGATTCCGACCCACTACAAACATCCATGGCACCGCCGGGATTCGAACCCGAAACCGTGCGCCAGGGCGCTAATCACTCAGCCATCTGGCCTTTTTTTTTTTTTTTTTTTTTTTTAAGTTATACGTGAATGCTATTTGTTTAGCAAATCATATGAATCCAAATGGTCTGTGTTTTCTTTAATAATCGCAAAGTTGATAGAAAAATCTACAAACATTGTATTTCATTCCATTTTAGATTTGTATTGCTTTTATTTATGGTTATGGGAACTAGATAAAAATGTACTTTTATATTCTGTTATATGAAATTTATTAAAGGAAGTTTTTACACTACACTATACTATACTATAAAATATCGCTTATTGCCCAGAACAATCAAAATATGTTTGTGTATGGAGTTGTGTGATTCTATTGAAGAATGGTCATTTCATTTCTGCCAGAGATAAAAATGATTTCTACTACTGCAGTACTTTTAAAGCATTTAGTATCCTTGTGGTTTGGCGTATTTTGTTGACAGTACGGACCAATGTAATTGAGTGTACCTTAAAACTTTTTGCAATATTTGGGTTCTTATACTTTGAAAGAATTATTGTCTATTGATCCTGTCACAGGTATATCGATTTTCGGTATTATATCCTCTCATTTATTTCAGAGTAAGCAAATACCTTAAATGGACTTCACATTACCTGCAATGTGATTTTTTTTTTCACATAAATGTTTTTCCGAACAATTTAAGCTGTCTTTTAGATGTTATACGTGATTTCGTAGAAAATTGCTTTGTATTTCTACGCTATCTATAGACCTAATTCGATTTTTGCGATGCCGAATAAAGTATTTGATAGCATGCTTTCTTTTTATGAAACGATTCTCTGAACAGCCCTCTTTCGATACATTTTTGTAGCAATTTTCAGCTTAAATTGATATATTTAAATACTACTGTGCCCAAAAAGTAAGACCAATTAGTTAAAAAAAAAAAAAAAAAAAAGCTCTTTTATTTATTCTTCCAAATTTATTTCATCGCCTTCAAAGTAATCCCTTCCGCACACAGTGCACTTATGCCAACTTATTTTCCAATTGTCATTGCATGTTAAAAGGCATCAGCTGGGATGGCCTTCAAAGCACCCGGCGATTCACGTTGAATCTCTTCAATCGACTCAAAAAGGGTGCCCCTGGGTGATCATTTGAGATTAGGGAATAGACAGAAGACGCAGGGTGCGAATGCGGTGGTTGTGGAACGATATGGGTTTCATTTGTGGCGAAAAAGTCACGAAGAATCAATGCAGTGTGAGCTGGCGCATTCAGTGTTTTCGGTACCCATCGAGATTTGACGCGTTTGAGGCTTAAAATGGAATTGGCCGATACTTTTGAAATTCCAACATCATCAACAAGGTCTCTCTAATTGTAAGTCGACGGTTTGGAAGCACCAAATCTTTAATCTTTTGGACGTGAGCTTCGTTGGCTGAGGTTGAGGGTCGACCAGAGAGCTCTTCGTCTTCAACGCGTTCTCTGCCTTCTTTGAACTGTTTATACCATTTGTAAACATTTCTTTCCGATATAGGTATACTCACCGAATGCCTTCTGCAACATTCTATACGTTTCCGCAAACAAAATTGAATGCAAGTTATTTGCTCAATGAATTCAGACATTTCAAACATCACCGGAATCAGTTTTAGCGTCTCACAAAGCCAAGCGTAATTCAAGAATTAGTGAATATTTTGGCGTGAAATATCAAGGACAGTGCCAGCAACCTAAAAAAGAACAAGTAATATTAAAAAAAAAAAAAAAAAAAAAAATTAAAATCAATTCCTACTTTTTTTTTTTCACTGCATTGCAAAAAGTCCTTTATAAATAATTTTCATTAATTTTTTTTAAAGTTTATCTGGCGCCATCTATTGGTAGAGACATGCAACTTAAATCTAAAAAAAAAAAAAAAAAAAAAAAATTCATTAAACTGAATTAGTGAATTATTATTTGAAAAAACTGTATTTGAGCTTGAGTGGATGAATAAAAAGTATTTCATGAACGATTGAAAATTTGAACAAGATATATATAGGGAGAGTGTGTGCTAATAAGAAGGAATTGAAAGAAAAAAAAAAATTAAATTCCATATGCCTGAGAGATTTAAATTGACAATTGGTTTTACTTTTTATCCACAGTAGTATTTAAATATTCATTAATAAAACTAACCGATCGCAAAACATGCGTTACCATGTAATGCACGTCTAGGATTTTAAGGATTAGGCGCTTTATCTCTTAAGAATACATAATACTAAGCGTAGTTATAAAGAGTTCGTAACTAGATCTCGAGCGAGCACGAGAGAATATCCAAGTACACGTCTGGATTTAATGTTGAAAATTTTTGATTTAGGGTGCTTTACAATGGGCTGTAATTAAGTCTAGACAGTGGCTGAGTTTCGTAGTCTGAAGTGCGATTACACTTTAAAATAATAAATACGCTATTCGTGTAATGGATGAACCTTGTTGCATAAATTATTTATTTCATTCTTGATATGAAGATGGTGCATAAGTAGTTAAATTTAGTAGATCCTGATTAATTTTTTTGTTTTGATACGAAGTATATATTAAAAAAAAAAACTTGCAAAAAAAAGTTTTGAATTGTGTTTTTGTTATTTATATTTTTATGTTGTTGCTTTTTATATTAAAATCTCCGCCAGATTTTAAAATCTTCGTGGCCGTGTGCGTTGCTGGTGAGCTTTAGGGTTGAGGTCCAATCCGCTGGCAGCTTTGTTGTAGGCATTAGAGAGTTTTTGCATACCGTACGTTAGCTACCGTAGGACGTCCGTTTTTTTCTCCCTAGCCGCATGCTCATGGGAAATTATGTTTCCTATGAGCATGCGCGCTAGGGAGAAAAAGCTAACGGACGTCCTACGGTAGCTAACGTACGGTATGCAAAAACTGTCTATTGTTTCAGAAAACGATGAGATTCCATGGCGTTTTGTGATGTTCAGCATCTTGCCTCGTGAGTCGGACTTCCTAATGGAAGTTTTCCGGGTTTTCTTCCATACGATACGCTCGACATGATGGCCAACCGGCTAGCTCTCTGGCCTTTGATACCACAGTCTTCAGGTTCGAATCTTGGCGGTGGCATGGATGTTTGTGAGTGGTTCGGAATTCACGTTAAACTGTAGTGGCCGTTCTAATTAGCCCAAAGTGTGCACAAAATGACCGTAGAGCGGCAAATAAAACCCATACGATACGCAAATGTAAAAGTCACCCTTTAAAAGTCCTGCGATCAGGCACTATCTTCCTTCTTCAATGACAAGGAACCTCACCGAGCCAATCGAGACTCTCACCCGAGAGGACGTACAGCGCAACTGGCGCTTAATTACAATCCCTAAATAAAGATAGAAGTGGAATTCTTCCACTAATCTGTACTTGTATATCTTTAAATGAGTTATATGTTGTGTATTAATTAGTATACGTGTATACGTACTTGTAAATAAACCTCTGTGTTTTTTAACCCGACCACACCCAGATTCAGCTGCACAAACAACTGACTGTCCACTACACGATTTCATTTTTTGTGGAAAGTTTACATCAAAAGATTCAATATATGATAGTGTGAAAACTGTTGAATATGCAATGTTCAGCTGGGCCACAAGAAATCAATCATTGGAAAAATCACAAGTCTCACCATGTTCAGTGATAATTTAAATGATTTCTGATTTCCGAATTGCCCAATCAGAGATGTTTCTCTTATTTCATTTTCGTGCATTTATATGCTGGCTGTGAGAGTCATTACATCAAAATCATTTCACGTCTCGATAAAGCAGAGAATCGCATGTATATATCTATTAGACCTGCCAAATCACGTTTCGCAACACAGTGTTATCTTCCTCGAATTAACCACACCCATTTGAATGAGAATAGTGCATTAGAAGAAATAGTTAAGTGCCATGGTTTTGTATGGGGATAAATTTAATTTAGAGAGATAAAGCGATTCTTTTAATTTGTATTTCTGTTTTCACGGGCAGTTTGGAAAGATTTTGGTATTTATTTAGCAGTAGTTATCATAATTATAGAAATGACTTAATAAACTCATTTAGAAATGGATATAAAAACAAGTAATATAAAATAATAATTTTTTTAATGTCAATTCCTACTTTTTTTCACTCTATTGTAGAAAGTCCAATATAAATAATTTCTATTCATTTTTTTAAGTTTATATGGCGCCATCTATTGGTAGATATGTGCAACTTAAATCTGAAAAAAAAAAAAAAAACTAAAATTAATTAATTTAATTTAATTAAATTACTGAATTAATATTTGAAAAACTGTATTAACATCCAGTGTCATCCACTACAAGTTCAAAAAAAAAAAAAAAAATGTTTTCTAACTTGAGTGGATGAATGAAAAGTATTTTATGAACGATTGAAAATTTGAACAAGATATATATAGGAGAGGGTGAGCTAATAGAAGGAATTGAATTAAAAGTCTGTATTTTTGAAAATTGCGGAGCGTTGATATATTAAAGAAGATTCAATATCTCAAAAATGAGGTTTCACGGCCGAGTGGCTAGCGCTCTGTATGGATCCTGGCGGTAGCATAGATGTTTGTTGGTGGTTTGGAATTCACGTTAAACTGTAGGTCCCGGTCCATTTAGTCTAAAGTGTGCACAAGATGACCGTAGAGTGACAAACCATACCAACAAATAACTTTTGTTGGTATATAAGCCGTTGTATCATTTTGAATCAGATACATTTTTATGTATGATAAATTGGCAATTTCCTTTCTTTTATTTTATTTAACGACGTTAAGTATAAAATAAATGTTATGCGTCGAATTTTAAAGTATTTAAGTAAGTTATTCGCTTCTAAAAATAATAGCCTCGCTACATTTTCATTTTTCTAAAAGCTTATATACCAACAACAAATTACTTTTTTTGCGTTTATTTATTATATATTTTTTTTTAACTGACTTTTTTTTTTTTTTTCAAGTAAGTAAACAGGATCTAAAATTGCTGAATTGCTAATTCAAAAACTATTTCGAAATGGATTATTTATTAAGCAATTTTTTAGCAATTTCTTTTCTGTTATTTTATTTAACGAAAAGTACCATTCGATTAAGTACAGAAAAATATTATGTGTCGAGTATTTAAATAAGTTATTCGCTTTTAAAAATAATAGGCTCGCCACATTTTCATTTTCCAAAAGCTTATATACCAACAGCAAATTACTTTTTTGCGTTTATTTATTTTTCTTTTAAACCGACTGTTTTTCCAAGTAAGTAAACAGGATCTAAAATTGCATCTACTCACATCGGCCAGATCACTTACCTCTAATTGCATCAAGTAAAGAGCATGATAAGCTCGTTGAAGATAGACAGTCTTTTGTAAGATTAAATAAATCCTTTTATTTTATTTTTCTTAACACGAAATTAAAACTGACTGCCCAAAACATCTTGTTTCTATGACTTTACTTCAAAAAAAAAAAAAAAAAAAAAATTTTTTTTTTTTTTTTTTTTTTTACACTTTTTGGGTAGAAATGAAAGAATTGTACCGGGGAAGGGTATCGTTAAAATAAGTAGGTAGCCTTTTCCGTAAATGTATGGAAAAAAGAAAGAAAGCAAGAATTTGAGAGGCAGTTATTACATGAAGTGGCCCCTTAAGCACATAAAGTCGACGCCTACGAACTCTGGCAGGATTAAAGTGCCCCTTTTGCTTAGTTGCCTGCCTGCTGAAGCAAAGGGCTTCATGTTAGGGAGGTTAATTTCGTGTCTGAATTCTGTACTTGACATGTGCTTGTAGTATCTTAAGTAAATACACTCCGCTCCATTTAGGGTGGTGGCTCCATAATGGAGGCCATTAATAGGCCAGTGAACGGCTTCTGATGTTCTTTTTTTTTTTTCACTTTATGATACTGTTTCATTGTGGAGATATTTTCACCTTGCTTGGGTGTAATGATTGCAGTATTTTGCTACTGTATTCTCATCATCATTTGATACAGTTGGGTTGCTTTTTGTTTATAGATTTGATTTGTTTTCAGTTTGTGTTTCTGTTTTGGTTTAGAGTGCATTTTCATTAGGAAAGTTATCCACATGGATGTTTTTGTACATGCTTTCTTTAATGGTTCAATGTCATGGTTTCTGTTTCGATTGGTTAAAATTTTGTTTAAAAATCAAACAGCATAACTGAAAAAAACATTTTCCCATACTGTTTCATTGTGAAGATATTTTCACCTTGGCTTGGGCGTAATGATTGCAGTATTTTGCTACTGTATTCTCATCATCGTTTGATTAAGTTGGGTTGCTTTTTGTTTACAGATTTTTTTCTCGATTGTTTTGTGTTCAGATTTGGTTTGGAATGCATTTTTTCAATTCCTACTATTAGTTCACACTCTCCCTATATATATTTTGTCTTGTTCAAATTTTCAATCGTTCATAAAATACTTTTTATTCCTCCACTCAGGTTCAAATACATTTATTTAACTTGTAGTGGAGGACACTGGATGTTAATACAGTTTTTTTTCAAATATTAATTCATTCATTAAATTTAATTAATTTTTTGTCTTATATGGGAGGAAAAAACATTTCTCTTATATAAGATATTTAGCAGGATATGAATTTAGGAATAAATACCGTCAGTGGCGAAGCATGTAGATAGCAGGAAAATTTCTTTTCAGATACTTTTTTCATTTTGGTTTCTAGTCTGAGTCAAGGAGGAGTAAAATGGAAAATGAAACGTGAATAAATTAGTGAGAGAGATGCAAAGTGTATGTGAGAGAGAGAGAGAGAGAATTTTTATAATTTAAAAAAAATGAATGAATATTATTTATAAAGGACTTTCTGCAATATATAGGGAAAAAGTAGGAATTGACTTAATTTTTTTTTTTTTTTTTTTTTTTTATATTACTTGTTCATTAGGAAAGTTATCCACATGAATGTTTTTACAAGCTTCCTTTGATAGTTTACTGTCGTAGTTTCTATTTTTGATTGCTTCTTCAGTTACGCTGTTAGATTTTTTTTAAACAAAATTTTAACCATTTTCTATACTGTTACATTGTGGAGATATTTTCACCTTAGCTTGGGTGTGATGATTGCAGTATTTGCTACTGTTTTCTCATCACCATTTGATACAGTTGGGTTGCTTTTTGTTTACAGATTTTTTTTTTCTGAATTGTTTTATTTTCAGATTTTCAGGTTGTACTTTTGTTTTGGTTTTGAAGTGCATTTTCATTTGGGAAATTATCCACATGAATGTTTTTGTACATGCTTTCTTTGATGGTTCCCCACAACCATGAGTCCACATGGGTTCTTCGACTTGGTCTACATGTTGCTGTCTACCAAGTTGAATAAGAAACAACATATACACTCAAGAGCCAAAACATTATGACCACCTGTCAATACCAAAGTTATTACCACTCCTTTGCGCGCAACATAGCTTCAATCCGGCTTTTGGCATGGATTAATATCACCTCCAATACCAGTTAAATACCACTTCCACCTGATCACGTGCCTTCCACGTCATCCAGGCGAGTTCATTGCAAAATGTAGGGGTGGTCATAATGTTTTGGCTCTTTGAGTGTATATCGAAATAATATATCGCTGCATTAATTTAATTAATCTGATTGGCTTAAGCGAGTTATTATCAACGTAGCCTGAAATAAAATATTAATAGTACATTTTTCTATTTGTAGTGAAATTTTTTGGTAGAGGGGAAGGGAGCTATAAAATTGTCATGCTTGAATCTTGGATTATTTATATAATTTTTATTACTTATTAATTTGTATTATTTTTTTATGTTTTATAATAATTGCATAGAAAATGTATTTATTATTATTATTTATATTTGTGTATTTCGATTATTATTATGTATTAAATGTATTTATTTATTATTTTCAAGGTCCTCCCGGTATGAATCCAATGAATCCCCGTATGAATGCTCCCCGTGGTCAGCCTTTGCCTATGAATCCCGGAGTAAGTGTTTGGCATTAAATCTCTAGATAAATTAGTAGCAGATTCTTTCTAATTATAGAGGTGTATATTTTTTGATTAAAAAAATCCGTAATTGTGAACATAAAAAGTTCTATCTAATTAGGATGGCTAATTGTATATAAACAAAACCACACGTTAAGTTTTTTCAGATAATAATAAAAAGACAATCGTAAATTTTCAAATAAAAATACTTATATTATGTATGATATTCTTTTTGAACTTTTATATTATTTCAATAAGAAATAATTTAAGAAAAAAAATTCTTATAATAATAATTCTTCAGAATAAAATTCTTCAATTTCTTTATTTCCAATTTTCCTATTGAAGCTACCTACTTTTTTTTTACTGTACCTCTAAAAGATGTTCCACATAAAAAATTTTTTACTTCTTCAAGTCCTTTAGTAAAATCTACTTCAACACAAATTACATATTTTTTTTCTGAATGATGGGATTTTGCAAAGTTAAACTATATAAAACGTGCCATAAATCTAAAATAAAATAAAACTAAAACTTATTTGCAGTTTTGATTTTATTACAACTACCAATATAGAAAAAAAACTACATTGTCTCGTATTTATTGGGAAAAATCTTTTCAGCTTCTTAGATTACATTACAATAAGTAAAAAAAGTTAAAAAGCAAGCCGATTTTCTGCAGTACTAAAGCAGCAATCGATAGAAGACGTCAATGGCGAGTGGGGATTTAATTTAATTGCATTTTATTTCTTGTTTATTGTTTGAAACAGCCCAACTGCTAAGAACTTTTATCTGTTCTGGCTTATCGGCTGCATAGATTCCTTTCTTTCTCTCTCTCTTTCGTTTTTCTGTTACGTCTTGCTGTAGGTTTTTTCCCCCTCCTTTTTCTTGAAAAATCTTTTCGATAGCTAGTCGTAAGTCTCCGACGTCGATACGCAGGAGATGCTGATGGTTTCGCTGAAAAGTTGAAAGGCCTGATTCATCCTACTTTTACATTCAATTGAGTGGGATTTTCTTGCCATATTTATAGACGTAATAATTCTTTTCCTACCCATTGTTTTTCACTACTCCTGCAATTTCATGCTTTATTCAGGATTGTTAACCGGTCTTCGGTATATTATTTTAACTTTATTTTTATTTTGAATTGGAAAGAATTTACATTAGTGAATATAAGTTTTTGGATAATACCTTTCCTGACTTTTGAGAATTATATTGTGAAAATTGAACTATTCTATTTGGTATTTAAGTTTTCTAAATTTGAAATAAGATAAAAAAAAAAAAAAGGAATGAATATAGCTGAATTGGTTGGGGGTAATACTTCTTAACAAAGAAATATATCCTCTTAATCAAGAGCTTAGGTCAGCCAACTTCTCTTTGAGAGATTTTCATGCATTCCTCTGAATTGACAAAGGGACCTCCAATTCTTAGCACTGGTACAGCAAAAATCTTTTCAACTGCCTCCACTCCATCTCCTCAACTTGGGTCAGATGTATGGCTTTGTCAAAACGAGCTTTTTTACAAAATTAAAATCATTTCATTCTACGATACGCCGACAGCCGTTCAAATCAGTGATGGCCAATAAGTTACACTAACAAACTGGGTCTTCCATAAGCATTTATAAATTTCACGTTGTACGAAATATTTCCTCAAACAATCATTCTCTAACACCTCTTTCAAGAGTAGCCCTTAAAATCTTCCTCTGGAGATTATACAAAATGGACTATACTGGATCTTGCCGAAAAGAAAATGAGTTTTGAGCCATAGACCAAAATAGGTTGGCGATAAGGTTTTATGTAACAAAATTAAGTTTTTTTCGCCCAGCATCGCAGATTTCCAACAGCCCAAAACGATCGTTATTGGCAGATACAATTCTAAGATCTTTATTTGCTTGGTAATTTCGAACCCCAAAGTATTTAGGACAGAAGATACAGATTCAAAGAGATGTAAGTGCATAAGGGTGGCTGTGGATGTATCCTGACATCATTTCTTGAGGGAAGAGCGGTAGTATGTTCACAGCATATCATACATTTCAAGAATGCTGCCTATATGCTCATCATGAAATATGTATCTCTGCCTATCTCCTTTGCATATGTAGCCAGAGCTCACATCACCACATGTATAACTCTTACTAATGATACATGCACTCTCTATAATATAATATGGATAATATTATATTTTCACCTCACCACCTGCCTATATATGAGCTGCTTATATCTCATAACTGTAACATATCCATACATGATAACTCACTCTCACCTTTCTATATATATATATATATGGAAAATAACTGTATATGCCTTATGGGGGAAAAAATGTAACCAACCAACTCCTTCCTCCATATGTCTCCCATGGGGAAATATATCATATGTCCATATATTTCATGCTGCATAACTCACGCTGCTACTCCTCATGTATATATGTGAAGAATAACTCATATATATATATATATGGAGAATAATATACAAAAGAAAGAGAAATATTTGGGTAAAAAACAGGCAAAAATATTTTTATAGTTTTTAAAACCACATTTGAGTACTCCATCTTCGGGGACGAATATTAACCCCAAAGTAATATTAAAAAAAAAAAAAAAAAAAAATTTTTTAAGTCAATTCCACTATTTTTCACCTGTTGCAGAGGATCCTTTTTGAAACCAGAGGATTTTCATTCATTTTTTTTAAGTTTGCACATACGGCGCCATCTGATGATAGTATATGCAACTTTTAAATAAAAAAAAAAACTAAATTTATTACTGGAAGTAATATTTCAAAAAACTACATGTGCATCAAAGTGTCATCCTTTAAAGTTCAAAAATGTTTTTGAAACTGAGTGAGTGTCGAACAGGAATCACATGGATTGAATTGGAAGACAAGGATATTAATATATATGTGTTTCCATAACCAATATGTATATGATATGTATAACAATAGGCGCCATATACATATTGATACACATATATATGAGCTGTATATATATTCATATACTCTGCTGTAAAAGAAAGAGAATATTTAGGTAAAAAGCAGGCAAAAACTTTCAATTACATGGTTTTAGTATATTTTGATATCTTCGAGTTGAATATTAACAGCTATAAAAAAAAATTTTTTTAAGTCCAGTCCCCACTCTTTTTTCACTTATATTGCAGAAAGTGATACTTTAGAAATAGTTTTCATTCATTTTTTAAAGTTTATCTGGCTCATCTATTGGTGAAAATATATGCAACTTAAATCTAAAAAAGACCATTATTACTGATTATCTGGCTGCAAAAATATTTTTGAACTTGGTGGATGAATGTCGTGAAAGTATTTTAACCAGTTGAGGAAAATTTAGAACAAGATATATATATATATGGGAGAGTGGGACAATAGAAGGGGATCGAAAAAAGATACCTTGTGATAAAAACAATTTTACATGCAGCATAAATCATTAGATGTTTTCTATTGTACCTTTCAGAGATTATGGTGTTATGGGGCCACTGCCCCAATGGTACTATGGGCCCCGAGGTGGACCTTCACCTATGTCCATGTGAGGCATAATTTACTTATTTATTTATTTATTTTAGCAAAATGTAAGAATCAATTTTTATTCTAATTTATTATCTCTATGATAATTTATCAAAGCATATTAGACTTCATTGTTAATGGATTGTTTTCAACTTTTTGTATTAAATTTTAGCAATACGTAAC
>BPLR01010428.1:0-14470 GCA_021605095.1 Caerostris extrusa | reverse complement strand
AGTTACGTATTGCTGTGTTGAGATAGATAAAAAAGCATTATTTAACAATATATTTACTTCAGAATATTCTTTATCATCATTATTTTAAATTTTTTATTTATTGTAACCATAGAATTCAATCCATGTCAATCTACCACCACAGCAAAAAGAAGCATTTTTGCAATCCTTTTTGAGACTACTATATATGTACATGTCTTTCTAACAACGAAAGCACATTCGAACAATATAATTTCATTCTGAACATAGCTAACAGCTGAAAGTTATTGCCTTTTATCAACTTTCATTTGGAAATCATGAAGACTGCCACCTGTCATCTTATCTCGTAGCTTGTTTAGTCGCTGTTGCCCAATATGCATCTGGAAATACCCTTCTAAATGTGATTAGGCGCAAAGCATCATCATCATGATCACCATGATCGACATCATGACCATCATCACGATCACCACGAACATCATGACCATCATCACGATCATCACCATGACCACCATCACGATCATCATCACCATGAACATCATGACCATCATCATGATCACCATGAGCATCACGACCATCATCATGGACATGATCATCACCATGGCCACCATCATTGAGAGAATGATGATTTCCAATGGCCTTTTGTATTTGAAGATTTGTTATTGTATCCGAACAAATTATAATGATTACCATTAAGTCAAAATGTAGAAATTGCTAACCAAGTAAAATGCAGAGCATAACGTATAATATTTATAATGTATGAATAATTTTAGGTTTGTATTATTCCAAAAGATAAAGAATTCAAACGAGTACATTTTTTCAGACATGTTTTTATGTATGCCTTTTTTTTAAATAATGAAGGAAAATATCATTAACCACTTTTTATGATCTTTTGTTAACTTTTTACATACCATAATTATTTTCAGAAGGATGTGCTAATTTTTTAAGAAATTTTCATCGACAACAGAAGAAAGTTTGTGTTCTTTTTAAATTACTAATATCAAATTAACTTATTTGAAATATTTTCTTAATATTTTTTGATGATTTTGAAAAATATCTTTGCGAAATGAGGGAATGTAAATAATTAGTCTCTTCAATTGGTGTTGAATTTAGTTTCTTAATAAAAATTACCATTGCTTTGAATGATATTTTAATTGTTATTATCTTTAAAAGTGTCTACTTTGATTAAGAAAGTTTTATTTATCAAGTACTAGAAATAATTTGTTAAATTTCACACTGGAAATTATGTCAACTGTTTTTCAAATATGTTTCTACATAAATGTGCCATAAAATGTGTTTTTTAATGTTTTATCAACATAGGTTTGTAAGCAGAGTTTGAATAAAAAAAATATTTGATAAAATATTTGTTTTCTTATTTCTGGACTAGTTGTTCAAGTATTAAAGTTGAAAAGTTAAAAGTTCAAGCATTAAAAAATTATATATTAATCATATCTTTATTTAAATCTCTCTTGTTCTAAATACAGCAAATATGAATTTTTTTCATTTTTGCAAGACCATTTTGTTTTTGTTAAACTATTCAGCATATATTTCAATAAGAATTTTTTGCTTATAAGCTCACGTTGCTCGCTTTTCGTCGCTTCACTTCACTACTTTTAATATAATAATGATATTGTTTTATAATTAATTAAAACACTTTGGGAAATATTTGCAAATATTTCATATTAATTATTTAAATTTTTATTAACGATTTGCTTTTATAAGTTTAATTCTCAATTTATTTAATTTTTTAATCAAAGAAACATTGTACATAATCAATTAACAACAAAATTGTTAATCATTATTTAAATTTATAAAAAACATTGTCACTTTTTTTAACATTTCAATTTATTCCTAACCAATAAAGATTATTAAACATTAATTTCGTGAATATTTTCATTTTGATGGCAACGAAATTAAATGAGATCGTTTGACAAAAAATGTTAAAAGTTGAGCTCTATGTTTTTTGCTAATGATTTATATTAAATGACTAATATATAAAACATACAAAACAATATAATACTACAAAAACAATTATATTTATACTACTCTCTACAAAACAATTACTACTCTACTCAACAATTATATTTATTACAAGTTAACTTTTACTTGTATGCAAAAACAGTAGTTAAAATTTCGATAAATTTAACAAATATTTTAATCCATTAAATTTTTATAAGAGAAAAGGTATTTTATACATTTGTACATTTGTGTATTGAATAATATCGGGAATTCTCTTTACTTCTTATAGGGATCCTGTCAATTTGTGAATTCATGTAAAAGTACTCTGAAGTCATTATTGGTATTTCATTAAAAAATAAATTATACTGAAAGCGAAATATAAAGGCATTAGATAAACATCTAATTTAATGCTTATATGATTTTCTCTGTATATTTCTATTTTATTATTTAAAAACATAATATAAACTAACTATAAAGTAACTATAAAGTAAGTATTATTCATTTACATTTTTTTTTAGTTTAGTTGAAATATACAATGAAAACTTTTTTTATCAAAGGTAATAAAAATTTACTTTGTTGGAAAACATAAGCTTTACAATCACTGTATCTTTGATTAGATTAAACATTTTAGAATTTAATCCCTCTGAATTAAAGAATAAAACTGTGTGAAATATTGAAAAAAATTATATATTTGACCAAATGCGTGAAATGAGATGATTATCAAAGAAGCATGATAATGTAATATACGAAAATGAAAAGAGCAAAAAAATTAAATTAAAAAGAATCATGATACAGAGAACTTAAAATACTGCACTTACGAAAAATAATATCTGAATATATAAAAATAATTTTTCTAATAATAAAATTTAATCACCCCCTTTTCAATGTCGCTTAATTATCAGCATTTTTATCTGAACTGCTCAATAGCATACAAGGCATTTATACTATGGATAGGTCACGACTTGGATGTTGACAACTTAAGTTAGCTGTATGAAAAATACACAGTTTAATCTTCGCCAAGTCTCACTCCTTTTTTTTTTATTTCTTACTTACACTCATAATAAGCAAAACAGAAGAATTACTTAAAATTATAAAATTATACACTAGTACCTTTTTCTATATATTTCTTCATTCATAACATATTTTTTATCTCATGAAAAATATTGTTAAACATTAACTTTCTACTGTTGCCTAATTTTTCTATTCATATGCAAATGTTTCTGGAGAAATATTCATCATCGTAGTGGCCCAAATAAAAGCTGAGTTACATTCTATAAGAACAGAAAATCTTTTGGAATAAATACAAAATATACAAACCGAACAGAAAAACTCAATTAGAATTCTCTTTGGAATGATTTAAGCTAGAAGAATCGCAAAATTGGCAGACCATACTACAAGAACCGTAGTACGAATAAAAATAGGAGTGAAAAAAAACATACAAATGTCAAATCAGAAAATCAATGAACCTGAACCATCAGTGTAAAAATAATAAAATCAATAATTTTTATAAATGTAATAAAAGTGCATTTCCTTGCCTGTAGATTTATTCAAAAATCTGTGTTAAACATAAACTAACATTTATTAAATGCTCTAGATTTCCCTTTATTATTATGGGTATTTACCTGGTTTTGGGTATACCTTTACTATAGTACCTTCTAATCAGATAATTAAATACACTTCTGTATAAAAAAAAAAATTATATTCATTTATTCTACCAGACAGGATGACAATAAAATGTAATATAATATTCGATGACAATAAAAAGTAATATAATATTCGTTGACAATAAAAAGTAATATAATATTCCATGACAATAAAAAGTAATATTATATTCGATGACAATTTTTAAAAGAAAATATGCTTTTAATAAATATTTATTAATTTTTCATTATTACTTATGATGAGTGTATCGTAAAAACTTAAAAATGTAAGCGAAAACATGTAGATTAATACTTGCAATTTTCCAATTTTCAGTTGATGACCAATATGCCATAAAATAGCATTCGCGTCTAGATCTTTAACAATATAAAAGCGTTTAAAATTGACAAACTCGAATTTCGCGATGAGGAAAGGGGATTCTATTATTTTGGTAAGCTAACATCCTAGTTATGACCTATAATAAAAATTCAATCCACTTGGTAACTGAGATTCTTAACCTCTCCTTCTAAGAGAAAAAAAAAAAAAACTCAGCAGCATTAGAGAATTTTCTTATTTGTATTAAATTTCGTGATATAATTCAAATGATACAATTATTAATGCATAGTTGGGGTACCTGAACATCACAATTAAGTGTAAAAGAGAAGTAATTGCAATATTATGGAACAACATCAATTTATATTTGAATTTTTCAATTTGTGTGGGCTGTATAAATTCCTCTCTTACAATTTCACCCATAATATGAGAATACATATTTACTCAAGAGGAATGTAGACTAAAGGAATTAGGGTGGCAAAACCGAAAGATCGCTCGACATTTGGGTTGGAGTGATGACGAAGTTCAACATGTTGGCAGAAATCGTTGAAAAATCCCATCAAAGCTTCAAGAAATAGTTCTCAACCTATAGAAAAGGGGAAACGATTTACACAACTATGGTTTGTTATTATTAACAATTCGTCACGTAACTTAATAAGGTCCAATAAAAGACGCCCCTGAGAAAGATTTCTGATTTCAAGATTTCCTCTATGCCGATTGTTAGCATAATTAATGTCCACAATAGAGCACAAAAGTTTTAAATGTCTCACATCAAACCGGCTTGTTGAAATTAAAAAAAGGAAATTGAAACGGAATTGTATTTTCCCCAGTTTTCAGGCGGCAGAATTGCTGATTGGCTTGGTGTCGGGTTTTAACCATGAAATAATCAGGATGTGTGACCTTCTGAGAGATAGCTGTGATTTGCTTGTAAGTGTAAATATTGTGGCTTGTTTTTTGTGTTCAAACTGCAACGCCTCAGAGCAGACGAACAATCAACCGATAGTTTCCAACGCTTATTGGAAAACGCATTTCTTGAAACGACAAGGACAATACTAAGATATTAATATAACTGTAACACGCCACACAATCCGACAACTTAAAGTTATGGTCATAGGTGTCATTTCCTTTAATAGTCGGGAATCCTTTGTTGTCATTTGAGATCCCTTTATAGTTTGGCGATAAACAGATAACATTCTACTTTCGTATTGTTGACTTTTGACACAACGATCACATTTTAATGGGATAAAGGCTTGCCATATCCGACAATTATTTGCAAGGACTACCCATTCTTTGTCAAACACTTCCCTGGTTTGAAAAATTGACAAATCTTTCTTTAATGGAACATGCTTGCATTCTAATGAGCGAGCTACTTCAACGGCCTCTGGATCAAACTGATTTAACTTGACAACGATAGGGATAAGTCCACCAAATTTAAGAATAAGTTCTAATCCATATAATGGCTTGTATGAGTGTTAGAGCTATCAACGTTAGAATCAATGTATCAAGAGTTAGAGTCAATGCATTGAGTGTTTTACTATATATAGCTATCTTCTGAATAAAACATTCCGTCTTTTTTTTTTTTTTTAAATCTCAATCACTTCTTTTTCTGTATATCTAAATCTCTTCTGCCAATTTTCACCCATTCAAAAATTTACTTTGTAGTGCGTTCTTTTTTTCCTGTCTTGAAGAATATTCTGGATAATTACTCAATTGCCTTAATCTCTTAAGAACTTTGGTTTATTCAAAAATAAAATTGTTAGATTAATTTATTGGTAATTCAAACAATAGATGCAACGAAAAAAACCAAAAATTTAACGTTGAATTGCGAAAATTATCTCGATTTTTTTCTATAATCATATAAAATGAAGTACGCTTTTATACAATTATTAAGCCATAATCAATACGTTGAAGTTTATAAACACAAATTATTATAATTCTTTTTCTAATTTTTTCACGTCACACTGACATATTATTTATTGCAGACTAGTAAAACACAAGTTACACCCAAATATTTCCTTATCATATAAGAACTTATTAAACACACACATAGAAAAAAATCCATTCTTAAAAATAGACTATTTGATAAATGACAAATCTTGCTGATTTATTTTGCAGAATAAAATTTAAAATTTCACATTTTTGTAATTTTTTTTATCGTTTATTTCCTCACACTTATTTGCAAATATTAAAAAATATGTTGTAAATATATTCGCTTTGAGTTCCAAAAAATTACGTTAATATATATTGGTAATATAAGACAAACTGCATAAAGAAGTTTCTAATCAAATATAAAATAAATAAAAGAGAGAGTGGCAAAATTTTGTGCTGCAAAGCGGTGAACACAAAGGTAGAACCATTGAGTTTCAAGCGCATATGTAATATTAAATACTTACAGGCTCGTATTAAATAATGGCACAAAAATGATGATGATAACAAAAGAAAAACACGAATTTTAAATCTCAGCTTTAAATTATATGAACATGAAAGTAAATAATTCTTCTTTTTCTTTTTTTTTTTTTATTTGTAAGATATATATCTAGTGGTATTTTTAAGAAATATTAATAATATGTTATATAACAATAAAATTAAGAAATCCTATCAAATTTTATATTCTTGAGAATTTAAAGAAATGTTTTTAACTGAAAGATTCTGCTCTATATTGACTTGCTTATCCACACTGACGACTTTGTTTAATCAGGGCAACGGGCAACGGCCGTACAGGTTACGGAGTTCCTAGGTGGTTTTAAAAACCACAATGCCTCCACATCTTAATTTAGTTTAGACATTAGCACAAAATGGGGTTTCTTAAAATTAATGAATAAAAATGAAAAAGATAAACAAAGGGATTAAAGTTAAGAAAAAAACACCTCCTGCTTGCTAACAATTAAAGCAGGAGGTCGAAAAAGCTAAAGCTATCGGTACAATTAGGAGTTTGTTTAATCAAATACTCATAAATCATGTTAATATAAAAGCTCAAATCTAGGTTGTTATTAAATTCATGCATTATTATAAAAGTTATTTTAATGAAATAAAAACTTTAGAAGGATTTAATTTGTACTATTTTAATAACTAATGTTTTCAACGAATCCAATACCTTAGAGATTAAATTAAAATACACTCTCCTTTGATTTCGTAAGGTATCTTAGCATCCATTTTTCGTCTAAATCAATATGAAGTTTCACAAGTAATTCGTATTTATGTTAAACTACAAGATTCAATTGATACTGTCTTTTTCGTAGCAATTTCTTTTCTATATTTAGAACCTGCTTTGTTTAATTTATTAACAACGAAGAATAAATTAAACTACAAGAAGGAATGAATAGATTTTGAAACATTTTTTATTAATAGAAAAATTCATTGAAATCAAAACATTGCAATCCAACATAGTGATAATGATTATTCTTTTTTTCTTAAAAAAAAATCATTGCACTTCTAAAAATAAGAAAAAAAAAAGAAATTATTCCATATTTAAAAGTTTGATTCTTGTCAAATAAACTGTTAAAATTAAAAAAATAAATTGCAATTGCTATAAATGTAATCAAAATAAAGAATAACAATAGACTATATACAATATCATAAACAATTCTTTTGATTTTACATTAGACATTTAGTTTTATTCATTAGCACCGTATAATGGAACAATTTGTCCTTTTTAAAATTAATTTAATGTTTTTACAGCATAATCCTCAATTTACATAAAACTATTTGTTGCTGGGTTTTTTCCCCTTTTTCCCAACTTGGAAGAGAAACAGGCATTGTAGTTTCATTTCCGCTTGAAATGCTACGTTTTTAAATAATGTGATGTATAAAAATACACTGAATGAACTGAACTTGGACTAATTTTTGAAATACTAGTATTACAGTATATGACATAATCCTTAAGAGTGTTGAGATGCAAAAAAAAGCATTGTTTAACAATGTATTTATTTCAGACAGTTTTTATTCTCCTGGTTTTTAATTTTTTGATTTATTGAAAACAGAATGCAAACATGTCAAAGTACGACCACTGTAAAATAATTGAATTTTGAAATCCTTTTCTTCTTGAGTGTTACTATATATACACGTCGTTCTAACAACGAAAACACATTCGAACAACATCATTTCATTCTGAACATAGCTAACAGCTGAAAGTTATTGTCTTTTATCAACCTTTCATTTGGAAATCATGAAGTCTGCCACTGTCATCTTATTCATCGCTTCTTTGATCGCTGTTGCTCAATATGCATCTGGAAATACCCTTCTAGATGTATTAGGCGCAAAGCATCATCATCACGATCACCATGATCATCATGACCATCATGACCATCATCACGATCACCACGAACATCATGATCATCACCATGACCACCATCACGATCATCACCACCATGAACATCATGACCATCATCATGATCACCATGAGCATCACGACCACCATCATGGACATCATCATCACCATGGTCACCATCATTAAGAGAATGAAGAATTCCAATGGCATTTTGCTTTTGACAATTTTTTATTACATCCGAACGTGTTATAGTGGTTAGCATGCCCTCAGAAAGGTAAAAATTGCAGACAAGCAAATGCAGAGCATAGCGTATAATATTCACTTATGCATAGTTTTAAGTTTGTATTGCTCTCGAAAAAAAAATAAGAAAAATAAATAAAAGAAAATTTGTGTTCTTTCCAAATTATTCACATCAACTTAATTTATTTGAAAAATTGCAAACATTTTTTATGTTTTGGGGAAGTATTTTCGAAATCATGAAATGTGGAATAATTAACGTCTCTTCATTTTGTGTTGGTATTAGTTTCGTAAAAAAATTACTATTTCTTTATAATGATATTTTTATTGTTATTATTTTTTAAAAAAATGTCTAGTTTGATTAAGAAAGTTTTGTTTATCAAGTACTAGAATTCATTTGTTAAATTTCAGTCTGGAAATTATGTCAACATTTTTGAAGTATCTTTCTACAAAAATACTTTAGAAAAAGAATTTTTCAATGTTTTATCAACAGAAGTTTGTAGAAAAGTTTCAATAAAAAACATATTTGTTAAAATAGTTGTATTCTTATTTCTTGATTGTTATTTCTAGATTGTTATTCAAGTATTGAAGTTCGTTAGTTGAAATTAAAAAAATAAAGAATACAGCAATGAAATATTCTTCTCATTTTTGCGAGACCCTTTTGTTTTTTTAAAATATTCTGCATAAATTTTAATAAAAACAATTCCTTATTCACCCTTTTATCAATTCCTTCTATTATCTCACACTCTCCCTATATATATCTTGTTAAAAGTTTCAATCGTTACTAAAAAACTTTTTATTCCTCCATTCAAGTTCAAATAGATTTTTTTTTGAATTTGTAGTAGATGACACTTGATGTTAATACAGTTTTTCAAATATTAATTCATTAATTAAATTTAATTAATTATTTTTTTTTTTTAGATTTAAGTTGCATATATCTATCAATAGATGGCGCCAGGTAAACTTAAAAAATGAATAAAAATTAATTATAAAGGACTTTCTGCAATAGAGTGAAAAAAAGTAGGAATTGACTTAATTTTTTTTATATGTTACTAGTGTCTGCTACAATTACTTTTATAATGATAGTGATATCGTTTTATAATTAATTTAAACTTACATTTTAAAAATATTTGCAAATATATAACATTAATTACCATTTAAATTTTTGCTTATTGAAGATTTGCTTTTGTAAATCAAATTTAGATTTATTTTATTTATTTATGTAATTCATTCAATCAACGAAGCATTTAACATAATTAATTAACAACAAAAATTTTAAAAGTCATTTAAATTATTAAAATATATTCTCCCCTTTTTTTTTTGTATTTCAATTTATTCCTAACCAATAAAGGTTATTCAACATTTATTTTCGTGTATTTTTGCATTGTCATTGTAACGACATTAAATGAAATGTTAAAATGACGAAAATGTTAAAAGTTGTAGTCTGTGTTTTCCTTAATTGTTGAGTTCCATCAAATGACTAATACTTTATGCATACTCGTGAATTATATTATTATACGTTTATATTTTTACTGGTATGTAAACAGTTGTCGAAGTTCGGATAAATTTAACAGATTTTTTAACCAATTAAATTTTTATAAGGTGAAATTTTTTTTTAATTCAGCTGCCAAACACTTAGACAGCTGTCTTCGATGCCTTAAGGTAAGCGCTGCACAGACGTTACTCCCTTTGCATTAAACAATGGGCGCGTGTAACTTGAAGATAAGCCACGGATGCGGAGTAACAATGCCCCCCGCAACTTTCTACGATGCTATTAGACCGGGACCTACGGTTTAAAGAGGATTTCGAACCACTACAAACATGCATGGCACCGCCGGGACTCGAACCCGAAACCTGTGGTACCGAGCGCTAGCCACTCGGCCATTCAGGCCATAAGGTGAAAAGTTATTCAATGCATTTAAATATTTGTGTTTTAATTAATATCTGGAATTTATTTTACTTCTTATATGGATCTGCCAATTTGTGAATTCGTGTAAAGGTACTCTGAAGTCATTTATGGTATTTTATTGAAGAAGAAATTTTATTAAAAATTAATTATAAAGACATCAGATCTTCATTTCATCTAATTTCATCCAATCTAATTTCATAAAGACATCAAGATTACCATCTAATTTCATACTATATGTTTTTCTGATATATTTAAAAACACCTAATTCTTTAAAAATATACTATGTATCTAATTCAAAAATAAAAATATTATTCATTTAAATTTTCCTCGGTTTAGTTTGAGTATTCAAAGAAATTTTTTTCATGAAAAGTAATAAAATTTATTCTGATGCAAAATTAATCACAACAATCACTGTATCTATGAATAGATTAAGCATTTTAGAACTTTAATTTCTCTGATTTAAAGAATAAAACTGCATGAAACGTTGAAAAAATTTATTTTTATATATACATGATTATACAATGTACGAAAATGAAAAATGCCGAAAATGGAAATTAAAAACAACGTTCAAAAACTGCACTTTTCAAAAAACAGTATTTGTAAATGGTAAAATTTAAACATACCCTTTTAAATGTCGCTTAATTTTGAGCATTTTTATCTGTACTAGTAAACAAATACGGATAAAAAAATGATCTTTACCGATTTGACTGAAATTTATACTATGGGTAGATCATGACTTGGATGTTAGTTAGACAAGGTATTAGGACGCACCTCTTTATGTAATAAGCAATTTTAAAAATGTTTTAAACAATTGATAATATTGTTAAAACGATGTTCTATTAAGCGATTTCATGACAACTTCACGTGTTAGCAGTTGGAAAAATACACGCTTTAACCTTTGCGTTTTTTTTTTTCTTACATTACAATCATAATGAATGGCCGAACCTCTGGCGCTCGGTAAGGTTTCGGGTTCGAAAATGCCATGGTTGTTTTTAGTGGTTCGGAATCCCACTTATAAACCAATAGGATTTTTTGTTATATATTTCTTCATGGGTAATGCAACAGTATTTTTTGCCTCAAGGCATGAAAACTGTCTGTGTTTGCCAGCTGCATTAGAAAGAAAAAAACATTACACTCATTAAGCAAACCAAAAGGATTACTTAAAATTATGAAATTATAAACCAGTACATTTTTTTATATATTTCTTTTCATAACAAATTTTTAGAAAAATTTGTTAAATTGAAATTAAAAACAAAGTTAAAAAACTGCACTTTCCAAACAAGGAAAAATGCTTCTGGAGAAATATTCATCATTGCAGCAAAACAAATAAAACGCTTAATCATTTAAAGAACATAAAATTTTTTGGAATAAATAAAATATACAATATGAACAGAAAAACTCAATTAGAATTCTCTTCGGAAAGATTTAAGTGAGAAAATTGCAGAATTTGTAGGCAAAATTTACAAGAAAAGAGGAGGAATAAAAGGAGTAAAAATACATGCAAATTCCAAATCAAAAAATGGAGGACCTTGGACTTTAATGGACAATTTTCATAAATGTAATAAAGACTATTCCCCTGACGAAATACTTGACGAAGATTTTTACTCAAAATTTTCTACTAAAATATTAACTCGATATTCATTAATTGGATCACGGTCTATTTGCCAGCTGCATTTGAAAAAAAAGGTATTTATTAATTGTTCGTTATGAAGAATTTTGATTTTTCCATATTATTATGAATAATTACCTGGTTCTCGCTTTATCTGTACCGTTTATAATACTTCCTAATCAGATAATTAAATACAATTCTTTTTACAGGATCATTGCACAAAATTCAGAAATTAATTTTATTGAATAGAGACTTGTATTTTTTTCTGTCATCACAACAATTCGATTCAATTCGTGGACACCAAGCACGATGACCATAAAAGTAATACAAGATTTAATACAATTTTTAAAAAAGAAAATTAGGCTTCTAATAGCAAATATTTATTAATTTTGCTTTATTACTTATGAAAAAAAAAAAAAGAAATTGTAGATTAATACTTGTAACATTTGAATTTTCAGCTAGTGACCATTAAACCATAAAATTTCTTTGTAGTCTAGATCTTTAACAATATAAAAACGCTTTAAAATTTTATGGAATTACAAAGTTTCATGAAAAATTATTGAGAGGTGGATCTCATCATTTTGGGAAGTGAAAATCCTAGTTATGATTTACATAAAAAATTTTCAATCAAATCTACAAAAGAGAGTTCGTAACCTCTCCCTTTAAGAGAAAAAAACCCAGCAGCATCAGAGAATTTTTCTTATTTTAACGAAATGTTGAAATATAATTTAAATGATTCAGTTATTAGAATCAATAAATGCAAGTCAGGTTCCTGGACATCACAGTTCAGTGTAACAAAGAAAAAATTGCAATACTATTGGCAACTTTAATTTGTATTTGATTATGCTAATTCATGTGGTATTAAAACATATATAAACACCATATATATATAAACATCACATAAACACCGCATATTATTTCACCAATAGTATGAGAAATTAAATTCATTAGAGAGGGCGTAGGCTAAAGGAATTACGGTGGCAAAACTGAAAAATCGCTCGATATTTGGGTTTGAGTGATACCAATGTTCAACGATGTTTTCAGAAATGGTGGAAAATCAAACCAAAGCTTCAAGAAATATCACTGATCCTATAGAAACGTAGAACGATTGTCACAGCAACTCTTTCGTTATTAACAACGATTCGTCACGTAATTTAGGCATCACAAGGATCAATAAAGACGCTACTTACTCAGAGAATGGGTTATGATTCAGATTTCTCTATGCAGATTATCCCACCTAAACTACATCAAACTTGCAAACCGGCTTGCTAAATTAGAATAGAAATCGAAACAAATGGTATTTTTGTTTGCCACCTTTCGGGGTTACAGAATTGCCGATAGGCTTGGTGTCAAGATTTTGCCAACAAAATGGTCAGGGCATGTGACCTTCAGAGAAATGGCCGGAATTTGCTTTCTAAGAGGAAATATTCAGACTTGCTTTTTGAGTTTAGAAAACAAGCCTTACAAACAAACCCAGGAACAGATGAACAATCAGAAGACCGTTTCAAATGCAGATTATATGTGCATACTGAAAAGCCCGTTTGTTGTGCCTTGTTTAACCAGAAATCTCTTTAAGGTGAAAAGCGAGATATCAAAATCACCTGGTCAAAAAAGAATTGTCTTTCAAGAATTGTCTGCGCTTTCACACCTGGCCAACAAAGAGATATCAAAATATCTTTGATGCCAGGGAAAAGCGTAGACAATTCTTTGAAAAGACCAGGACATTACTAGGATAATAATATAAATGTAATACGCCACACAATCATACAACTGATCATAGGTGTACTTACATTTGACAGTCGGGAAGCCTTGGTTGTCCTTTTGGTATGACGATGCTCCGATGACATTCTGTGTTCTTATTGTTGACATTTGACACAATGACTACATTTTAACAGGCTAATGGCCAACCATATCCGGCAATTACTTATAATGGCCATCCATTCTTACCAAACACTTCCCTCTGATCTTATTTTAATAGAATATGTTTGCATTCAAAATGAGCGTGCTACTTCCGGCGTGCTCAGAATCTCACTGTTTTAATTCAACAACTACATGGAGACATCCACCAAAATCTAACAATAAATCCTAAACAAATAAATGCTTGTATAAATGTTAGAACTGAGTCAACGCATTGAAGGATCTAATATATAACTATCATCTTTTTCTGTATATTTAAATCTCGTTTGCCGAATTTCACCCCATTTAAACATTTTCTTCTTAGTGCATTATTTTTCCTGTCTTGGAGAATATTCTGGATAATTACTCAGCTGCTTTAACTTCTTAAGAAGGTTGTTTTATTTCTAAAATAAAATTGTTCAATTAACTTTTCTACCATGTATTCAAACAATAGATACAAACGAAAAAAATCATAATTTAACGTTGAATTGCGAAAATGCCGTCGATTTTTCTTGCATAATTAATGTAAATGGCATGCGTTTTTCTAAAATTATTATGTCATAATCGATTCTGCTCTATATTCAATCTGCTTACCCACACTGATGTTAAGTTCTTTAATCAAATACTCATAAATCATGTTAATACCAAG
>BPLR01010427.1:0-30263 GCA_021605095.1 Caerostris extrusa | reverse complement strand
TATTTTTAAGCATAAAATTGAAATGTAATATGAATTGCAGGAAACGATAAATCATCCTGCATGATCTACAAGCTCAATTCCCCCTCACGGAATCTAATACGAATGAAACAGATGTTGAAAAGAAACTGGTAATGAGTTGGCTAAACTTTCAGTTAGTATCAGACAATGTTAATTATGATAGCGACGAAGAATTCGTTCCTCTCAAGGTGCCCATGATATTTTGGATTTAATAATAACCAACTTATAACAATTCATTTATATTACAATGCGGTTTTTTTTACTGGTATAATTTTATCATAAGGGGGTCTGACGGCCGACTGCCTAGGGCTTTGGATCTTGATGACCCACGGGTTTCGAGTCCGGAAACTTTTTGCCATGGATGATTGTGGTGATTCGGAATCCACTTTAAACCGTAGATCGGTCTGATATGACAGCGAGCACTGGGGCCTTGGCTACCGTAAAGAAAAGAAATCATCCCATGTTTCGGAATCTGCCAGTAGGCAGACGGCCTGACCCACCCTGGGGCTGTTGCGCCATTGAAGAAGTAGAAGAGTTAAAACTTAAGGTTACATTTACGTAAAGTTTTTATATTATTTATTTTATGATTAGTAAAGTAACGGGCCCCATGAGGGAGTCTGCTGCACGTGGAGTTAAATGGGAACAATTTCGATTTGTGATGAAGGGTAGGTAGAAGTCTGGAGTTTGGCTACATTACTGAAGGGAAATGCTTTCCGATGTGCAGGGGATTTTAGGAAAATTACCCCGCTTTTGCTTATCATTTATATAGGAGAAACCGAAAAACTCCCTGGGTAGCTGATTAGCACGATAAGATGTTGAGCATCAAAAATGCCACGAATTACTTTCCCGTTTTGAAATAGTGACCAGCCCTTTTAACAAAAGTCATAAAGAATTGAACCTCACCCCAAGGCTTACCAGCGGCCCACGTTACCACTGAGCCCAGGTCGGGCGTGGATTAGTAATAAATACATTTGAGCTTATTATTATTATGCACAATCAACCAAGAATTTTTTTTAAATGCGTTTATGACGTACATTTATTTAAGTATGTTACGAACGTATATACGTCTTAATTAAAACTTTTATAATTTTCGCTTCACTTGAGTCTGTCCAAATATTCCACCTATAGGAGAAATTTTTCAAGGAAGCATTCAACGTAAATATTGTCCTACTAGCAAGGTTAGCTTTGCTTTGAAAAAAACTTTTATCAAAGGGGTTTTTAAATTTTGCTACTGTTTAAATTCCTTTTATTCACACAGGGCTGCGTACTCACCTCCCAGGAAGTATCGCGGGCCAATAACAAACCGGTCTCGATTTCCACTTCCTGCTAAGGTATCCACGGATAAAACCGAAAAAAGTCACCCAGTGTCTGGCGATCTTCCCGTCGATTTCAGTCTATTCATGCCGCCATAGACCTGCCCAGTTCTCAATCACTTGCCGGCTTCCCGGAAATCTTTCCTAAATCAGTACCCAACACACTTTTACCATATGATCGATTACTACAAAGATTTTAATTAAATGTCTTTTTTTTTTTTTTTTTTTTTTTAAAAAAAAAAAAAAAAAAAAAAAAAAAAAAGAAGGAAGACATATAAAGCTCACATTTCTGGTCGGAATGGATACCTTCTATTCCATATTGAACAGCCTAACCTGGAATCTTTTGGAAGGAAAATAAAAAAATTTATTCGATAGAAAAGAATAAGCATAAGATTAATCGGAGCAGTTTGGAAAGAGCGTTTATACAAGGAGTTAGGATTTTTTTTGTAATCGCGTGATATAATTCGTTTGAAGAAGTCAGGATCCAGAAATATCCCGATATTTCCATTTCTGAGAAGTGATATACTTAGCATGTCAGGTTGACCATGTAACGAAAGCTAGGGTTTTGTACTGTTGTGTTGGCCGTTCTTCAAGGAAGTACGACCAATAGTGGAGGGTCATCATCATTGAAGCCGCACTCCACTGGGTGAAATAGTTCTAAGCTGAATTTTCTGTTTTAGATAGTAAGGAGTCGATGTTGTGATATTTTTCAACTTCGCCTTTAGCCTTTTCACGATTTGCTTCCTACACGAGTACTTTAAGTAACATTTGTTGGAAACTTATATCAGCTGAAGCATACATCTAAGGAAACTTCAAATCGTCGAAATGATGTTTATGAGCTTCACAGTGGGTGTGCATGAGGTGATTGATGAAGGGGAGGGAAGAGTGTATCGACTAGATATATTGTTGTTACTATACCACATATATAATTCCCAAATGGGAAAGCAATGAAAATTCAGTTGAACATTTCTGTCTGAAAAATTCAATTTTTCAAGAAGAGTGAGACAGAAGCATAAATACTTATTACTCCAAGGTCAGTTGTCATATGATTAGCCTTGGGAGGGAAAATATTTCAATAAAGTTATTGCTGTATAATACAAGACACTCATATGTATGAATTAGCACGGAGGTCAGTTATGGAGGTTTCATCAGTGGTTCACCGGGCGGCGGCGTTGGAACCATGAAAAGGGCGAGTCTTGTTCCCTTGTTATCACCACAATTGAATTTTGTAATATTACTTTTTAAGCTTACAAAATATCACCACTCTTTGACACTTCAGTTATTTCAGATTTGGGATTTTATATAGAAATTCTTTGACTTGAGGCTTGGAACTAAGCAGATAGCATGACTAAACTTTTGGGTGTGCATATTGTATAGGAGGAGTAAGTAACTTGTGTATATTGCTCATTATATATTGCTGGTTTCTATTTGCGACAAGCTTCAGGGCAGAAGCAAAAGTATTTAGCGATTCATAGATTTATGAATTATTGTGGGAATAGCATCTTAAGTGATTTTATTGTTATTCTGCTAACATCAATATCTGATATTGACACATGGGGGACCAATTCGTTGGAGACGTTTCATTGAAGAATCTCATCACTAGCAATTAGAGGACCAAACAAATATTTTTTGATTCCACATCAATTGTGCATGATTGTTGGGAGGAAAGTATCTTTAATACATTTTGCTAATGTTTTCCTTTTACCCAATGCCTGCAGTCTTTCAGCTAGGTTAATTCTTGAGGGCCTTTTGAACCGAAAATTTTTCATTTATTACAGTGAACAAGCCAGAAGCTCACATTGGATTATATAGTAGGAAAGGGGAAAGAAAGAGAAAGGGCTTTATTATATTTCTTATGTGTACTACTGTGCATAGTGATACATCATACATCAATTGTTTTCCAGCTTATCTCCCATGAGGGTGAGAATTCAGGGATGGCATGAAGATGTTACTTTTTGCAGGTAAGGTTATGCACCCCAGGGCAAATCAACACGCTCTATATTTCCATGGAGCAGGGATCGGTGGTTTAAAGTGGTTCGAAGACACTACAGGCATCTCTCCGGCACAGTGGAAAGCTCAGGAGCGAAAACTTACGTACTTTTCGCGTTCTTCCGAGCGCTGATCGCTCACAGCCATCAAGATTCAAGAAGGTTACACCACGTGAGTCATGGGTTTTGGAATTTGCCGGGCCCCTCAGCACCTAGGCGATATTCTGCCACCCCAAGGGCCACGGGAAAAGCACGGTAGTAATATGTTATATAAGCTATTATTAACATTTTCCCAGCCAAATTCTATTAATCAGTTCTTTTTCATTTTTCTCCACCTTTTATGTCTTGTTTCTTGAAATTTTCAGTAGTTTCATAATATGCTTTTTTCACATTATCACCCTCAGTTCTAAATACTCTATTTTGGAAAGCTTTTCTGTTAATTAGGACAGTACTGGATCATTAATAGTTTTCAAAATCTATTAATTAATTCATTCAAACTCAGTAAATGATTTTTTTGGTTTTTAAAATTGGATTTACATTACCACCACTTTCTCTTTCACCTTCATCCATCAGACTCAAAGCGCTTAGATCGCTAGAAGAAAAATTTCAGCTTTTATGAAGTATTTATCTTAAGAAGGACTTACATTTTACTGCTATTAATATATAAGCTGAAGAAAACAAGGCTAAAAAAAAAAATAAGAGGGTGAAACTTTAAAAAAAAAAAAAAGAAAAGAAGTTTATTTTTTTTACACTAATTTGCCCAGGAAGATCTAACGCATAAAAGGCCTGATCTATTTACATTTTTCCACAATTTATCAGCGCTGTCTGTTCGTGAGACGCCAGCCTCTCATACCCGCCAAATCTAAAGGCTTAAGTGCTGAATGATAGAGAAATTTGGTCAGAGAGAACTATTATGTTTTTAAAAAAACTTTATGATGAAGCATCCATTACAATAATCACATTACGGGTTTAAAAAATGTATTTGGAACTTGAGTGGGATCTATGGAGAAATAAAATGTTTTTGCAGAATGATTGAAATCTACAGATTAAGGTTCTGTGTATTTGTTTTCACATAGGAAGTATGAAATTCATTCTAAACAAGATTCTGAAAAATAAAATTACTATAAATTTTTTTTTTTATATTACTTGTTTTCATGAATTAAGTTTAAATCTGAGAACTACATACTATGGAAGATTTGTTTTGCTAGTATATTTTAGAGTGTTAGTCAATTTCACGGAGACAAGAATAGAATTGGATGAAATGGAAAGGAGGAGAAGAGGATTATCATCAAGTTTCAGATCTGCAGCTCAATGTTGCAGAGGGGTTGCAGGAGGGAAATGCATTTGACAGGATTGTGTATTGTACTCTTGCGACGCTTTCAGCATTATTGGAGGTGATCAAGGAGGCAATATGATTGTTTTTTGTTTCAGACCTGACTCTTCCACCTGCTTTTCCTGCCATGAAGTTCGGGGAGTCTTGCCACACCCGCACGACACTCAGACCACCGCGCATGAAAATAGAGAAAGCTGTAAATGGAGCTGTTGAATTACAGTAACCGCAAACGGTTAGATTTACGAAAAACATTTATAGTGTTTGCATACGTTCTAAATAAATGCATTTTGCTTCGAGTTATAAATCAAAATAAAATATAAAGTCAATAAAAATTAATAATATTTCGGCTAGATATTAGTATGAAAATCGATGATAATATATGATTGATTAACTCATTAAAATATCTGTAATGAATAAATGAAGTAGCATTTTTTCCCGGGAAGGAATATATCATTTCTGTTCCAGAGGAGAGAATATATATTCTTTAACAGAGTTTGCATAACAACAACCTATCATTCAGGATCTGACAGCAGATAAGCAGTGCCGTAGAATAATAGAACATGAAGAAATTGAGTGATTGTCTTCTCAGGTCAAACAATTACAGATCAGGATATAGACTATTTCCTACAGTTGCTGCGTCGTGATGAATATGACTGAGAAAGTGTCCACTCAAGATATAAGTTAAGGAAACTGAACCCTCCTCTTGATAGCGCGGATTTTCTTAAAAGGGAGGTTTTTGGTGAGAAGAAAAGTTTTACAGCAGGAGTCGACAAAAAGTGTTTGGTTTTTCTCTTATTTTTTCAAAAGCGTGGCGAACAGGTCAGAGATTCGCCTGTTTACAATTCTGACCCACTTTTAGTTTCGTGTTGCAAGCCATGTGATATTAATCAAAGGGTTCTACAGCCTGTGACTGGGCCCACGAGATTTGTGTTATATGCGCGTGGGCTCGAGAACTCCGGAAAATCTCCGGCTTTGGAATGAACTCTATTTGTGAATCTAGTTTATATTTTTAAATTTTCATTTATTTCTAAATTAATTTCATTCTGTTTTTAACTTTCTAGAAATTTTTAATTTCAATTTAAATAATTTTTTTTGTTTATACCAGATTTTTAAATGATCAAAAAGAATATTCTAAAAAGAAACATAAATTGGATCATCTTAAATCACTTTGAGGAAGATTATATAAAATACCAGTGAAGTAAATTCTATTACAGATTTTTCAAGCAAGGTACTGATTTTAAACAATAATTCATTTTTTTTACCTTCATGTATTATATTATATGTGTGTGTATATTAAATATTTTGTTAGTAATCTGCTAAAAGCAAATTTATTAAAGTAACTAAATTAAAGACATTTTTCAAAGAGATTAAGTTTTGAAAAAAAGTTGAAATAATGAATATATTTTAAACATTTTCCTGAAAAAGATATGAAATTTAAGACAAAAAATAACATGAGAAATTACTGGGATTTAAAATATGTTGTTTTTCCCCACTTGGAAATTTAAAAAAAAAATTCAATTATATATTAAAGTTTTTAAAAAAGGGCTTCCTATGCTTGTTTCTGCCACACTTCAACTTATGGAGATGGTTCAGCCTATCTGATTTGTTCAGTTTCTTGAACCGTTACCAAACTTCTTAAAAGCTGTATTGTTCAACTTGGAAGTGAATTGAAATCTGACGACATAAAAAACTAGCTTTAAACAGAATCGACAGCATCGAAAAGAATTAATGAAAATTTATCTTGATTCCAGATAGAAAATACTGAAGTATTTTTATTTTAAACTCTTTATTATTATCTTTGTTTTTTTTTTTTTGAATAAAATAATGTTCTGGGCTTTTACTTCAAAGAGATTGAGCTTAGTTACTCATTTCAATTTAATTTATCTCACAAAAAGTGATTAAAAGATCTCTTCAAAATAATGTTTAAGGCTACTCGTCTGTTTTTCTGAGTCTAGTAATGATCATTTTTATTTTTTTAATGTAAAAGTAATGCTTAATCACTTTCATAAATTATTTTTTACTTACCACAGAAGGGTTAATTTTCTGCACTCTAGTGATGAATTTTTAAGCGATGGTTTCTTATTTTTTTCTACTTCTTTTATGGCATCATTAAGAAATGGAGTGGTTTAATAGTTCCAGGAGATTCGCAGATGTAATGAGTTCTGAATTTTCAGTTTAAAGCTAGAATTCAAAAGAAAAAAAAAATTCAAGGAAGCTTTTAGTATTATTCAAATTTTGATTAAAATGATATCTTTCTGTATAGAAACTATCTTTAGAAAATAATATTATAACTTGGTTGAACTTGATCTGTATATTTCGTAAATATGTACATTTTTGTGGTTTTTGAAATTTAGAATAGTGAAGATGTATTTAAAAATATAAATTTTGTTTACTAATAATTTATATACAAAAAAAAAACTTTAGGAAAAAACTAAATAAGAACTAAAGGGGAATTTTAATTTTTTATAATACTTTACACAAGAAGCTTTTATATACAAGCTATATTTTTTTTTTTTCAAAGAATAAGATACTGAAATTTTAAGTTAATGTTGGTGGCCTTTCTGCACATGTTTATAAAATAACATAATAAAATATAATAATTTTTTTGATTAAAATATTTTTAGAAATTAAGCCACTATAACATATTATACAATCTTATTTTATATTATACAAATATTTCACAGAAAGAAATAAAAAAAAATTCTTTTTTTCTTTTTGATTTGCACTCACCGAAAAAAATCTGACTTGAATTGCGTGTATTTAAAAATTGTAAGCGGATATAAATTAAAATATTTCTTGTTCAGTTATTAGATGGTACAAACAAGGTGATTTTCTGTATTAGAAATTCCACCATTAGCATTGATGATGATATGTATCTTGCTAATAATTTTCCCATTAGATTTTAAGTTTTCAAATAAAAAAAATTCATGAAATGCACTTGACTTTATACTTCATGTGGAGTGTATTCCACTTCAACAAGAGAAATTTGAAATTTAAATCAATATATTAGTTGATATTTGCCAATAATAGTAAATTCTGACAATAATTTGAATACAAATGACAAAAAGGATTTATTATTAATAAAATTTTATATTATTTCATGAAATTTTATCTAAATATAATTTAAAATACTTTCTTTAATTTTTTCCACAACCAATAATATTATAAGTTCACAACGTATATTGTACTGAATTTATCTGAGGTTAAGTATATAACAAAATTATTATTTTTGCAAAGTCACAGTGAAAAACATGATTAGCATGGTAGTGGAAATTAAATTGATGCCAATTTCAAAACAGTATTCCTTTTTTTTTTATAGCATTTTAAGGGTAGCAATAGTTATGTTTTCTTTAAGAAATACATTTAATGTTAAATTCTCAATGTTTGCAGGGCATAGCTTTTAAGATCAAAAAACAATATTTTACACAGCAGATGGATTAAATTCCACAGAAATAAAAAAAAAAGCTTTTACATTCACATATTTCAACAACCCATATTCCCCCATATTTTACAAACTCCAGCAAATAAATACAAAATTGACTTATTCATTTAAATTCCATATACATTCATTTTACAAAATATCTAGTTCATGTATTAATCAATAAAGGATTAACCAAAGTTAAATACCAAACTCCCAACCAAAATTCTTTAATAAAACTTAGATGTAGCATTAGTTATGTTTATAATTTTCAGAGCCCCATAATGTTTATCAGAGACATAAGTCTTAAAATTAGTAAGCCATTAGATTAAATGTAAAAAAGACCATTCACGTTTTTCAATACTGATCCATACAAATTCCAGATGTGGGGAAGAAAACAGAGGCGACCATAGTTCTAACTAAGCTTTTGAAAAGTCATGGTGGACATGATGCCGACAAATATTCAAGTACGGTGTAAAACATTTTCCACACCTGGCACATTCACTCATGAAAATTCACGTCACGTTCTGTCACCATTTTTTGAAATTTTTTGGCGGAAGTTCACACAACGGTGAATAGTCTATTGAGAGGATCGTGTTTTGAGCAGAATCCACCCTCTTCTTTTGGCTAACAAAGCCGCGGAAAGAAGAAACATAAGACATACACATTTTTCTTCTTTACAGAGAAGAACATGGTGTGAAATTTATTATTCACTCCGCTTTTGCGTGGTAGTCGACATCAGGTGGTGAAGATTTGTCGCATGTTTGATGTTCATCTCATCGCTGTAAAGATTTGTCTGGTGTTGAACTTTGGTGATTTAGATGTGATTTTATATTGAGTTATAGAATTGGATTCGCTTTTTGTAAATATTTTATTCTGCAGAGACTGAAAGATGTGCATCGTCAGTGTATAAATGCATAATGCATGAAAATTTAGATAACATGACATTAGTTTTTCTAACAAAATAACGATGGTTTACAGCAGATATTATACAGATTTGACTAGGTTTGAAGTATATATAATAAAAAAATATTTTTGTAAGTAATATTGAGAAAAACATAATTTGGATATTATAAATTAAAATTGAAATACCAATTTCCCGACCAAAATTATTTAATAACTTTTACGAGTACACTTAGGATTTTTTTAGGTTCTCAATGTTTATCAGGGACATACAATTTTAAGATTAATAGTTATGTTTTTATATAAATTTTCTTTAATGATGTGATTTCTCAGCGTTTATCAAGGATATATAGCCTCAAAAAGGTCAAATGGTATTACCTTCCATGTAAAAAGTCATTCACGTTTCTCAATAATGATCCAAAAAACAACTGCATTTAATCCATACAAATTCCATGATCCATAAAAAATGAGCTGATTCATGAATTTCAATCCATAAAAAATTATCCATAATTTCAATTTTAAAAATAATTCAGCACAAATTATTATTAGAAAATAAATTAACTTATAGATAAATGCATATTTGGGGCAAAGTCTTACAGAGGTGTAATGCTTTGCTCGCATTGAATACCTTACATGTAAGTAGGCCACTAACCATGATGATCTACGCCAATTTCATGTAAATTTCAATTTAAAAATATCTAACGCATTAATTAATAAGATAGATTAAAGTTAAATACCAATTTTACAGCAAAAAAATTGTTTAATAAGAGTACTGAAGCGATGTAGTTTTTTTTTTTTCTGCAGAAATATATGATTATATGTACTTCAAATATATGAAATATATTATTTTTTAATCATTTAACTTCTCAATATTTATCAGGCACAAAGAGTCTTCAAAATGTTAAATGGTATTACTTTCCATGTAAAAAGGCCTTTCACGTTCTTCAATACTGATCCATACGAATTCCATATAATGGGGAGAAACAGATGCGACTATAAGTTCTAACAGGCTTTGAAAAGTACGGTGGACATGATGCCGACAAATATTCAAGTACAGTGGGACAAAAATGTCCACACCTGGTACATTCATTCATAACAATTTCACGTCACGTTCTGTCACCATTTTTGAAATTTTTCTTGGGCGGAAGTTCACACAACGGGTGAATAACAATATTGGAAAAACGTGCAGAAGTTTTGAGCAGAATCCTCCTTCTTGTAACAAGCGCGGAAAGAAGAAACATAAAATGTGCACATTTCTTCTTTACTGAGAAGACATGGTGTGAAATTTATTATTCCTCCGCTCTTGGTGGAAGTCAGACATCAGGTGGTGAAGGTTTGTCTCATGTTTGAGGTTTCATCTCATGGCTGTAAAGATTTGTCTTGTGTTGAACTTTAGTGATTTAGATATGATTTTAAATTGAGTTATCAGTTGGATTGGTTTTTGGGGTAAATATTTGGTTCTGTTGTTAGTAGAACATGTGCATCGTCAGTATATATAAAATGCTTACTTAATACATGAAAATTGAGATATTCGTTAAAAAATAGCAGAAGAGTCTAATAAATAATTTTCTCTGTCTGCTAAAAAGATAATTTTTAAAAAGTACTTTAATAAATATCGGCAGTTAATAAATTCATAAGAAGTATGTCGAGATCTTATGACAGTATTTGTGATACCCAATTGGTGCACAGGCTATAGGAGAACCGGGGTTCAAAATACCCTTTGTAGCCACTATTTCTATGGTCACTATAGTATAGTCACTATGTAGCCGCTATTTCTAACGTCTCGAGTCGAAAGTCATAATGCATAGTGTGGATTTTCCGTGTTTTCACTTTTACGTCATGCAAGATCAAATCATCTACCCCTAAACATTGTGTTGAAAATCAATATCCTCACATAATTACATACTGTTTGAATAGTCGTGGTATACAAAATTACCTGTCTCTTTGCTAACCATGGACAGTATTTTGGAAAGATTAAGATGAACTCCTATGTAAAAAAAACATTCACATTTTTAATACTGTTTCATAGAAATTCTACAAAATCCATATACATCCACAAATTTTTACTTGATCCAAACCATTTGACTGATCCATAAATTTCGTGATCCATAATGTCCACGTAAGTTTCAATTAAAAACATCTAGCGCATTTTGAATAAAAATTAAATTATCTTATAATTGAGCAATGTAAGAGTGGAGACGTAGGGTCTTAAAGACTAAGTAGAGTACCACTTCAGTACAATACTTCGTACAACTTCAAATTACCTTCCATGTAGAAAAGTAACTCATTCAATTCTATGATCCATACAAATTGTCATATATACAACTTTCATGTAAATTTCAATTTTAAAAAATGTAGCACGTTTAAAAACAAATAAGTTATCTTAAATTTAAATGATTTAATGGCCAATGTCCATACCGAAATATTTTAATTAATTATAAAAAAATGAACATTCCATAGGAGCAAAATAGTTATGTTTTTGATATGCCAATGTCCAAATATAAAATTATTTTAAAATAATTTGTGTCCTCAATTTTTTCAACGACATATAGAAAGTCTTAAAAGAGGGTATTACCTTCCATGTAAAAGGCCATTCATGTTTTTCATTACATATCCATAAAAATTTCATATAATGTGAGAAGAAACTACTGTAAGTTCCAAAAACTTTGAAAAGTACGGCGGACATGATGCCAACAAATATTCAAATACGGCGGAAAAAAAAGTTCCACACCTGGTACATTCACTCATGAAAATTCACGTCACGTTCTGTCACCATTTTTTTTGAAATTTTTGCTTGGGCGGAAGTTCACGCAACGGGTGAATAATATTGGAGGATCGTGCAGAAGTTTTGAGTAGAATCCTCCTTGTTGTAACAAGCCGCGGAAAGAAGAAACATAAAACGTGTACATTTCTTCTTTACAGAGAAGACATGGTGTGAAATTTATTATTCCTCCGATCTTGCTTTTGGTGGTCAGACATCAGGTAGTAAAGGTTTGTCTCATGTTGAGGTTCATCTCACCGCTGTAAAGATTTGTCTTGTGTTGAACTTTAGTGATTAAGATATGATTTTAAATTTAGTTACCGGATTGAAATTCTTTTCTTGTCAATATTTGGTTCTGCTGTGACTGGAAGATGTACATCGTCAGTATATAAAAAGCTTACCGCATGAAGCTTCAGATATTATACCATTAGTTCTTTCAAACAAATAACATTAATTTACAGCATATATTATACAGATTAATCTAGGCATAGTATATAAAAATATCTTTGTAATTTATATTGAGAAAAACATAATTGTAAATTATAATTGAACAATAATAACATTTAGGTGACATAACATTTAATAACATTGAGGAGTAGCAATAGTTTTATTTTCCAT
Source organism: Caerostris extrusa (assembly GCA_021605095.1). NCBI lineage: Eukaryota > Metazoa > Arthropoda > Arachnida > Araneae > Araneidae > Caerostris > Caerostris extrusa. The sequence continues at coordinate 17,911 of BPLR01010427.1, read as the reverse complement.
AAAAAGTCTTTGAATGAATTAATTTCTCAACGTTTAGCAGAGACAAAGAGTCTTAAAGGCTAAATAGGGCTGCTGTACAAATTGGGATTATCATTCATGTGAAAAGACATTTCCCGTTTTTCAATACTGATCCATACTAACTCCAGATAATCCATACAAATTCCATAATCCACACATATTGACTGGTCCATAAATTCCATGACTCATAAAAATTGAGGAAACCGTAAATTCCACGTAAATTTCAATATTAAAAAAACTACCACATTTATTATTAGAAAATAAATTAGCTTATAGTTGAAATGCATATTTGAGACGTAGAGTCTTACAAACTAGGTCGTGGTTTTGTACACATTGAGATTACATTCAATGTAAATAAGCCACTCACGTAATTCCATAATCCATACAAATTCCATGTAAATTTCATTTTAAAAAAATCTAACACATTTAGTAACAAGTTAGCTTAAAGTTAAAATGCCAAATTTCCAACCAAAATTATTTAATGAAATTTAGGTATAGCAACAGTTATGTTTTTCCATAGAAATATATGATTATATATTATTGAAATATATGAGATATATTGTTTTAATTATTTAAGTTCTCAATGTATAACAGGGACGTAGAGTCTTAAAAAAGGTTAAATGATATTACCTTCCATGTAAAAAAGCTATCACGTTTTTCAATGCAGATCCACACTAATTCCAGATAATGGGGGAGAAACAGATGCGACCATAAGTTCTAACAAGCTTTGAAAAGTATGGCGGACATGATGCAGACAGATATTCAAGTACGGCGGAAAAAAAAGTTCCACACCTGATACATTCACTCATAAAGATTCACGCCACATTCTGTCACCATTTTTGAAATTTTTCTTCGGCGGAAGTTCACACAACGGGCGAATAACATCGGAAGATCGTGCAGAAGCTTTGAGTAGAATCCTCCCTCCTTGTAACAAGCCGCGCAAAGAAGAAACATAAAACGTGTACATTTCTTCTTTACATAAAGACATGGTGTGAAATTTATTATTCCTCCGCTTTTGCATAGTAGTCAGACATCAGTTGGTGAAGGTTTGTCTCATGTTTGAGGTTCATCTCATCGCTGTAAAGATTTGTCTTGTGTTTAACTTCAGTGATTGAGATATGATTTTAAATTGAGTTATCGGATTGGATTCGTTTTTTGTAAATATTTGGTACTGTTGTGACTGGAAAATGTGCATCGTCAGTATATATAAAAAGCCATGAAAATTCAAATATTATGGTATTAGTTTTTCAAACAAATAACATTAATTTACAGCAGATATTATACAGATTTGAATAGGTTTAGTGTAAAATAAAAAATATATATTTTAAGTTATATTGAGAAAAAACATGATTGGAAATTATAAATCAGAATTGAAATACCAATTTTCCTACCAAAATTACTTAACGTTTAGGAGCAACAATAGTTATGTTTTCCATAGAAATTTCTTTAATAATTTGATTTCTCAACACTGATCAGGGATATATAGTCTCAAAAAAGATTAAGTGGTATTACCTTCCATGTAAAAAAAGGCCATTCGCGTTTTTCAATAATGATCCAAACAAACTTCATTTACTCCATACAAATTCAACGATCCATAAAAAGGGCAGATCCAAACTTTTCATGATCCACAGAAATGAACTGATTCATAAATTCCATGATCCGTTAAAATAGAATGATCTATAAATTAGCTTATAGTTGAAATGCATATTTGAGACGTAGAGTCTTACAAACTATGTCTGGTTTTATACGCATTGAGATTACATTCAATGTAAATAAGCCCCTCATATAATTCCATAATCCATACAAATTCCATTTAAAATTCATTTTAATAAAATCTAACACGTTTATTAATAAGTTAGCTGAAAGTTAAATGCTAATTTTCCAACCAAAATTGTTTAATAATATTTAGGTGTAGCAATAGTTATGTTTTCCATTGAAATACTTTATTATATGCACTCATGTCCATAAATTAAGGATAATTCAGAATTGCACAGAAATTGAACTCTAAAATAAAAATTTCACCTCTAGAATTATCACACACATCTTGAAGTAGAATATGCAAATTACAGGAAACCACCAGATGGCGCGGATAGTACGTCACAATGACGAGAGTGTAAGAGAGGGGTATATAAGGAATGGTGGCAAGGAAGTAAAATTGTTCACAAGCGCTTTAAAAGCCTTTCAGTGCAATAACCGCATAGTTATGGCAAAAAGGAAGCCTTTGGATGATTTTTTACGTGGTAGAATTATCGGACGACTGGAATGTGGACGTACCCAGCTGGAAGTATCCGAGGAACTTGGAATCGCCTAGAGTGTCATCTCCAGGCTTTGGCAACGATTCCAAGATGAGGGTAATGTGAGTAGATGTTACAGCACAGGTCACCCCCGAGTTACAACGCCGAATGAGGACCGGTATTTAGCAGTTACTGCCAAAAGAAACAGACGGAGCACAGCATCAGACCTGTCTCGTCAGCTCTCTTCAGCTACCGGTACGACAGTTTCAAGGCAGATCGTGTACAGACGCTTAGGGCACATTGGTCTATATGCTCGTAGGCCTGTCAGATGTGTTTCACTTATCGCAACTCACTGTCGTCTGCGATTAACCTGGAGTAGAGAGCATGCATTGTGGACACCGCAACAGTGGTCTGGTGTGATGTTTTCCGACGAGTCCAGGTTTAGTTTGCAGTCTGATTCTCGCCGGATTTTCATATGGAGAGCGCCAGGTACCCGTTACCACCAAGAGAACACCATTGAACGATACCGTTACGGTGGTGCAGGATGGCTCGTTTGGGGAGGAATTATTCTTTGTTCCAGAACTGGCCTGCATGTTTAGAGTGTAACGATGACAGGCCACATCTATCGGGATGTCATTCTAGAACAAGATGTACGTTTGTTTCGGGGCGCCATGGGTGCTGAATTTCTGTTTATGGATGACAACGCCCGTCCTCAACTGTGCAAACTTTGTAGACGAATGCCTTCAATTGGAGGATATCACCCGTATGGATTGGCCAGCATACTCACCGGACTTTAATCCAATAGAGCATGTGGGGATATGCTTGGCCGACGAATTGTAGTCCGTCAACCCCCTCCCACCGGTCAACCGGAACTTCGGAGGGCATTTAGCTTGATGAGTGGTGTAATATTCCCCAAGATCAGATTGATAATTTGATACTCAGCATGCCTAGACGTTGTAAGGCCTGTATTGCATCGTCCGGGAGACATACTCCATATTAACCATGCTATACTGTTTTTTGTAAATAGGTAATTTGTAAAAATTCTTTTTTAAATTTGCTCTAGGGAGTAAAAATCGCAATTTTATTAATTATGTCAAACATATAGCATCTTTTGCTCTTTACCTTTTGCTTAATAAATAGACTTTACAAATAAGTCACATTTGTTTTGCTTCTGTCTCTTTCTTTGCCTGAACTTCATTATCCTGAATTTATGGACATGAGAGTATTATTGAAATATATTATTTTAATGATTTAATTTCTCAATGTTTATCTGTGACATAGAATCTTAAAAGGCTTTCCATGTAAAAAAGCCATCAAGGTTTTTCAATGCAGATCTATAAAAAGTTCCATATAATGGGGAAAGAAACAGATGTGACTGTATGTTCTAACAAGCTTTCAAAAGTACGGCGGGCATGTTGCCGACAAATATTCAAGTACGATGAAAAAAAGTTCCACACCTGGTACATTCACTCACAAAATTCACGTCACGTTCTGTCACCATTTTTGAAATTTTTCTGGAAGTTCACACAACGGGTGAATAATATTGGAAGATCGTGCAGAAGTTTTGAGCAGAATCCTCCCTTCTTGTAACAAGCGCGGAAAGAAGAAACATAAAACGTGTACATTTCTTCTTTACAGAGAAGACATGGTGTGAAATTTATTATTCCTCCGATCTTGCTTGGTGGTCAGACATCAGGTAGTAAAGGTTTGTCTCATGTTGAGGTTCATCTCATCCCTGTAAAGATTTATCGTGTGTTGAACTTTAGTGATTTAGATATGATTTTAAATTGAGTTATCGGGTTGTATTCAGGTTTTTGTAAATATTTGGTACTGCTAAGACTTTAAGATGTGCATTATCAGTATATAATATATAAAAGGCCTAATACTTGAAGAAAATGCAGATATTCGTTAAAATAAGAGAAGAGCCTAGTAAATAATTTTCACTGTCTGTTAAAGAGACTTTTAAAAGAATACACATACTGGAATCAATATCGGCAGTTAATTAGTACATAAGATGCATGTCCGAATCTTATACGAGTATTTGAGGTACCCTAACTAGCGCACAAGCTACAAGAGAGCTGAGGTTTAAATACACTGTGCATTGTCCATTGCAGTCATTGTATTCAGAGGTGGAAAACTCGATGTTGATTTTGACAACGTTTCGAGTCGAAAGTCAGATTTCATAGTGGGATTTTCAGCATTTTCTCGCCTACGACATAGAGGTACAGAACATCTATTCCAAAATCATGTTGGAAAGCAAAGTCCTCATATAATGACCTATGTTTGAATAGTCGTGGTATACAAAATCACCTGTCTCTTGTCTAATCATTGTTTACACAATTTTTTTCACGTGTTTAATCATGAGATACATAATCGCGTATCACATGAGTATAGTCATAGTATGCATGATTCTTTATTGTTTTGTTAATCGCATTCGCTTTGTTAAGCACACAAGTGGAACTCAAGACCAACTGATTGCTAAAAGAGACTTAAAGGAATAGGGATTAGTAGCTGGAATCAATATCGGCAATTAACAAATCTATAAGAAACACGTCCAAATCGTATGCCAGTATTAGAGGTACCCAATTGGTACACAGACTACATAAGATATGTTGTTCAAATCACCTGGGCAGTGCCAATTGCAGTTACTGTTTCCAGAAACAAGAAAACTTGATGTTGATTTGGACAACATCCTAAGTCGAGAATCAGAATACATAGTTTGGATTTTCCGCGTTTTATCCCGTGGTCAAAGTCGTGTGGAAAGCAATTTACTCACATAATTACCTATCCCTTGAATTGTCGGGTTACTCAAAATCATCTGTCTCTTAACTAGTCGTGGTATACATAATCGTTTATTGCTTGTATTATCATGATAAACATAATCATGTGTCGCTTGACTAGCAATGATATGCTAAATTGTTTGTTGCTTTGATAATCGCAGTCGTTTTGTTAGGTATACAAGTGGAATTCAAGATCAACTGATTGCTAAAAAAACTTAAAGGAATTTAAATTAGTAATTGGAATCAATATCGACAGTTCACAAATCCAAAAGTCCAAATCTTATACCTGTATTGGAGGTACCAATTGGTAAAAAAAAGCTACAAGAGAGATGAGCTTTAAATACATTGGGCACTGTCTATTGCAGTTACTGTATCCAGAACTAGAAAATTCTATGTTGATTTTGACAAGTCGGAAGTCGAGTCTAAAATCAAAATTCATACTGAGATACTGGAGATTTTCTGCTTTTTCGACTTTACGGCATGCAAGTACAAACATCTACCCCTAAAAGTTGTGTTGGCAAGCAATGTCCTCATACAATGGCCTGTCGCTTGAATAGCCGAGGTATACCAAATCACCTGTCTATTTGCTAGTCATGATATACATAATCGCGTGTCACTTGACTAATCATAGTATACATAATTTTTTGTTGCTGTGTTAATAGCAACCGCTTTGTTATTTACACAAATGGAACTCGACAGACACTGATTGGCAAAAAGTACTACCACGGATTCTAATATTCAGTTTAACATGCTGATAGAGCTTACCTTCCATTCCTTTGTTTTAGTGTCGTATACAACAGACGATTTAATATTCGACTGGGAAGAGGAGGTTCCCTTGGTAGTGGACGATTCCATAGAGCTGCCCCAGCATAACTTAGTGGACACGACTCTCGGAGACTGCACCAAGCATTACTCCACAGGTAACTTCTTATTTTTAACATTGTAAATTAAATGTGTTGAAGGATTGCAGGAGGGTAACAGCTCAGTGTACATGATTGGAATCACCACCAGAGCTCATTTTTTTTTTTTGGAATAAATGAATAACTACTTCTTTATTTGGGCTACAGTCTGTTGCAAGCCAAGACCATCTCAACAAGCTTCCTACAACAGATCCAATCAGACGCTACAGTCCACCAACGATTGAATTTTAATGTACTAAGATCTGCTTATACGCCGTCTATCCATCTTGTGCCAGATCTGCCACTTTTCCTGGTACCCTCTACAATAAGGGAAAAACAATAGTCTATAAAATACTATTTGAAATAGCCAATTGATTTTTTTTTAAATTTTCAAAGTATTTTTTTAACCATACATTTGATAAATCTTCAAAATATATACACAGACCAGTTGTATATTGTAATCACAATAGTAAACCATTCGATGTAAGGGCAGAAAGATATACCCAATCACACTACTGACACTTCAGCAAAAACATACATACAAAACGGGCATATCGACTACATGTCGCTTTTTATAAAAATAAAAAGCTAGAATGATAAAAGTTGGGGGATGTTCATGATAGTGATATAGGGGATGTACATTTGTTGGGTTACCAGTGGATTACAGGCTTCATACGTCCCATCACTGTTATGAATATAACTATATATAAAACTGTAAATTCCCTTAAATCAACTAGATTGTTATGTTATTAATGTAATCATAGTTTTTTATTTTATCTAAAATCAAACTACATTTATTTTTATTTTCTATTATTTCATGCATCAGGGTTTGTAGCATCTGAAAACAATTGAAAACTGTTGAAAACAACTTATCTCCAAAAATTAAGAATGTGTAATACTATAAAAATTTTACATATTTGTCTTGGTTATTTAGTTAAAATATTAGATAATGTTATATAATTATGCAGTTTTCTAACAAACGGTTTTACACCATTATTAACAGATAGATTGGTCTGACAATTATTTCATTTTGAAATAGCTGTCATTAAATTTTGATGTTTAGCAAAGAGCATTTCTTCAACAATGTGAACAACATAATTCTTTTGCGATTTGAAAATGCGGAATGTTTTTGGAAAGAAAAGTGTAGCTGAATTCTTGTTGAAACCTACAGCGAAACACGTACCAGCTGAAAGATCTTGTCAATAGCTCAAACGATTCAAAGCCTATGATTCTGATACATTAATACCAAGTACGATATAGCCAACTGGGAAAAAGAAATCGCAAGCTACAAAAACCTGATAAACCATTACTGGTCAGCATTATATACTGCAACTAATTTATTTCAGCGGAACATTAAACAAAAATGGTCAGCAGACAGCAAAAACAAAGTCCTTTTTCAACATGACAATGTTTGGCCACATGTCTGCGAAGCAAGCCAAAAAAAATATTTGGGAACTTTTCTATGAAAAGACGTACTCCTCCCATCATATTCTTCAAATTTTGATCCTTCTACTTATCCCTTTGTTTCGAAAGATCACTCATTGCCTGTCATGATGTACCACCTTTCTTTTGAAAAAGTCAAAAACTGGATTTATTTACGAATAGCTTGCAAAAGACGAGTCGTTTTTTCAATTAGGTTCAATTCAGGTTTTTCAATTTGCTAGAAATATGAAATAATATTGTCAAGCTGTAGACAAACCCTGTCAGCTAAGGGATACTCTACTTTTTCTACCTAAGGGATTATTTTTTATTTTCTAGTTCTAGTCATAGTTTAAATTTATCATCGTTCCACTATTAAAATATTATAGTATATTTGAATTGCTACTTTATCCATTTCTTTTTATTTTCATATCCATCCATCTTATTCATTTTCTTTTGGTTGCCGGAAAGTTCGAGACAAAATTCCTTTTTTTTAAATATAATTTGTCATCCACCATAAGCAAAATCAAAATCTTCGAGTTTTAGAGTAATTATATAAATGTTTAATTTTTACCCTTGTTCAATCTTTTTATCTCTAGTATTTTAACATCATTTGCATAAACTGAGATTAAGCAACATAAGTGAGAATATATCTCAAAGTTACTACAAGACAAGTCAAGCTGTGGGGCGAATCCCGGCAGTGCCATGGACGTTTGTAGTGGTTTCGCAATCCACTTCGACCATAGGTCCCGGCCTCATATGACTGTAAGAGGGTCAGGGAAAGTCAGACTTCGACCTGCGGATGCTGTATCGCAATAGAAGCTGCCCCTCTTTTCCCTCCACCCATGAGTAGATTAACTCATGGGAAAGCAGTCCCGCACTGCAGGACACTGAGGATTAGTCCCACACAATCAAGCCGTGGACAATATTTTGATCGATGTTTATTTAATTTTTTTCAATTAAATAAGTGGCTTTTTTCTTTAAAATAAACAGTAGAAATTAAGTTAAAGCATCAAAAAGATTCTAGTTAAATTAGAAATATTTTGTATGCAGAACAATTTTGAGTCTTAAAATGCTGTTCTTGGAAGTTTTATTTCTTATTGATAAATCATAAGCCTCAAACGTACCCTCATTGGGGCTTGTGACTGGTCGATGCTTGACACCTCGCCGCTTAGTACCTTGAATAAAAATGCATCTTAACTAAATTGAAAGGTTGGGCACTTTTGGTCTACACAAATACATATTGATTATATCGTGTTTTAGTGTTTTCACAACTAGGGACTGTGGTCTAATGCTTTGCAACATTTCGATCCTCAGGAAACTTCACGTGCATCCAGGTGGTGTTCACCCTAAAAACGTCGCCTGGGGTACCATGTTCCACACGTACATCCCGACGTGCCTCATTGAGATCATGTCCTGGATCTCATTCTAGCAATTTCCACATAAGCAAACTATCAGATACTACCTGGTGGCATCTAATGCCATCTGGTGGTGTGATTTAGAATTAACAAATAATTAAGTTAAATTAGAAATATTTTATTAGCATATCAATTTTGTGTCTTAAAGTGCAACAGTGACGTGTGAGGGCGGGGTTCTATTTCTTCATGACGAATCGTAAACTCAAACGCGGCTCATTGGGGCTTGTGACGGAGCGATGATTGACACCTCGCCGCTCAATAACTTGGATAAAAATTCGTCTTAACTAAGCTGAAAGGGTGGCCACTTTTGGACTAAACAAATATATATATATTTATATATATATATTGATTATATCGTGTTATAGTTTTTACACAAATAGGGACTGTGATCTTGTTAGCAACGTTTCGATCCCCAGGAAACTTCACGTGCATCCAGGTGGTGTTCACCCTAAAACGTCGCCTGGGGTACTACATGTTCCACACGTAAATCCCGACGTGCCTCATTGAGATCATGTCCTGGATCTCATTCTGGCTAGCAATTTCCACATAAGCAAAACTATCAGATACTACCTGGTGGCATCTAATGCCATCTGGTGGTGTGATTTAGAATTAACAAATAATTAAGTTAAATTAGAAATATTTTATTAGCATATCAATTTTGTGTCTTAAAAAGTGCAACAGTGACGTGTGAGGGCGGGGTTCTATTTCTTCATGACGAATCGTAAACTCAAACGCGGCTCATTGGGGCTTGTGACGGGAGCGATGATTGACACCTCGCCGCTCAATAACTTGGATAAAAATTCGTCTTAACTAAGCTGAAAGGGTGGCCACTTTTGGACTAAACAAATATATATATATTTTATATATATATATTGATTATATCGTGTTATAGTTTTTACACAAATAGGGACTGTGATCTAATGCTTGCAACGTTTCGATCCCCAGGAAACTTCACGTGCATCCAGGTGGTGTTCACCCTAAAACGTCGCCTGGGGTACTACATGTTCCACACGTAAATCCCGACGTGCCTCATTGAGATCATGTCCTGGATCTCATTCTGGCTAACAATTTCTACATGAGCAAACTGTCTGGTACTACCTGGTAACATCTAATGCCATCTGGTAGAGTGATTTAGACTTACCAAATAATTAATTTAAATTAGAAATATTTTATAAGTAGAGCGTCTTAAACTGTTGCCCATAGAGGTTTCTATTTCTTATTGACAAATCATAAGCCTCAAATATACCTCATTGGGGCTTGTGACTGCTGGATGCTTCACACCTCGCCGATCAATACCTTGGATAAAAATGCGACTAAATTGAAAGGTTGGCCACTTTTGGACTAAACAAATATATATATTGATTATATCGTGTTATAGTTTTTCTTCACGAATAGGAACTGCAGTTTAATCCTTGCATCATTTTCGATCCCCAGGAAACTTCACGTGCATCCAGGTGGTGTTCACCCTAAAGCGCCGCCTGGGGTACTACATGTTCCACACGTACATCCCGACGTGCCTCATTGTGATCATGTCCTGGATCTCATTCTGGATCAAGCCCGAGGCAGTGCCGGCCCGAGTCACCCTGTGCGTCACCTCCCTGCTCACCCTGTCCACCCAGCACGCGCAGTCGCAGAAGTCGCTGCCCCCGTCTCCTACATCAAGGCCATCGACATCTTCATGTCCTCCTGCACCGTCTTCGTGTTCGCCTCCCTCATGGAGTACGCCCTGGTCAACATACTGCTGGGCGAGGGCGGCGAAGACTACGACGAAGACGGCCGGAGGCCCCAGCAGCAGCAGCAACAACAGCCCCCGCGGAACTCGATTCCCAAGAGCTCGAGGAATGTAGTCATTGTGCCTAAAATACAGGTAGATGCCTAAAGATACACACTACTTGTTGTTGTTTCTTTTTTTTTTTTTTTTTTGACTCACTGTCATAAAAATTAATCACAGTCGTAATCATTTTCAGTGATTTAGTGATGAATCTTATAGGCATAAATTATTTTGTTGATCATGAATCGTCTTTGATTCATGTTTTTATTTTAAATCGCATAAAATAACTTCAGAATGGTTTCCGAGGCAGCTTCTCCAAGAAATATTACAATTACGAAGTTTTAATACATAAATAAAAATAATAATATTAAAAGTTATATACGCAAAATATGCATTCTACATTACTGAAGTAGATTTAAGTAGGCAATAACAATTCGTATCAGATATCAATGTGCTTGCATAAAAGTATTTCAATGTAACTTGAAAATTAAACCACTTAGCGTTCTAACTTTTTTTCTCTGAAATTATTCTTTAACCTTGTCTCCGCCAAAATATTATGAACAAATTTTAAGCTACCCAAAGCTTCTTCATCCAATCTGTTAGCTTCAAAGGTTCATTCCATGACTTTAGCCAGAGTGAATACCGCTTGAGGTCGCCACCCATTCATGCATGGTACGCCACTAAATATCCTGGTATGTCTTTGCAGTGCTCCTGTCCTAGATCTGCTCAAACGGCTTTAGCTAGACTAAGGACTGACCACACTAAGAGTCTGACTTTCAATGGAGACGAGAAGACATATACCCTTTTGTCATTGTTCGGCCATCGCGTCTCCCTCTCATCTCATCGATTGTATTGGTGCCTCTGTGAGGCAACTGTTGAATGAGGGAGGACCGTTTACGATCTATTTATGCAGCATGATCTATTGGACTTGGTTTAGGATTCTAAATCAAGGGGATAAGAAACAACAACAAATTCTAATTGTTTTTTTAATTAAACAAAACCAATTTCTTCATAGGCAAATTATCTGGTGCTATCTGGTAGCATCTGACGCCATCTTATGTTTTTGATTCAAATTTTCCTTTAAATTAAACTTAATTGTTTCGATCATTCTATTTTTTTGTAGTTTGTGTGATTGTATTCTTTAATATATTTTTGTTTATTTTAAATTTTCTCTCATATAGTTTTATTTATATTTATAAATAGTTATTCACAATAGGTTTTCTTTACAATTTAATAAATCATATTTTTTAATATCCGTGTACGATGCCACCAGATGACACCAGTAATTTTTAATGCCTGGCGCCATCTCGTGGAAATAAAAAATAACATTTTTATTTAATTACAAAACATAAATACTATTTTTTTTTTGAAAATTTGGTTTTGAATCAGAGAAAAAAAAAAATAAATGAAAAAATTTGGCTTCTTAGTGTTCAGAAATATAAACAAACTTATAAACACCTCGCTTTGCACACATAAAAGCTCAAGACAACCCTACAAAATTCCCGATTTTTTTCCTTCAGGAAAGCAGCCCTCCACTGCCAAACGGCAACAAACCGAAGCTGATATAGTTTTCTGAATAAGTTTTTTCTTTAAAATTTAATAAACCATATTTCTCAATATTAGTGTAGGATACCACCAGAGGAAAACCAGTAATTTTTTTTATGTCTGGCGCCATCTAGTGGAAACAAAAAATATTATTTTTATTTAATTACAAAGCATAAATGCTAAATTTGTTCGTAAATGTTGGCTATGAACCAGAAAAAAAAAAGTAATAAAAAAAATTGGGCTTTTATTTTTAGGACAGATAAACGAACAATCATACATACATATAAATTCGCTTTTCATGTAAAAGTACTCAAGACAACCATACAAAAATTTTTTTTTCTTTCCAATTTTGGTTTTTAGGTTTTCGTTACAACTTAATAAACCATATTTCTTAATATCAGTGTACGATACCACCAGATGACACCAGTTATTTTTAATGAGTGGCGCCATCTAGAGGAAATAAAAATATATATTATTTTAATTTAATTACAAAACATAAATACTAAATTTTTTTGTCAATTTTAAGTATGAACCAGAGAAAAGATAAAAATCAAATGAAAAAAATTGGGCTTTTAGTGTTTAGAAATATGATCAAACAAAAAACTTATAAATTCGCTTTGCACATATAAAGGCTCAAGATAACCCTACAAAAATTAAAAGCTTTTTTTTTGTCCCCCTCAAGAAAGCAGCCTTCCACTGTCAAACGTCACCAAACCGAAGCTGATATAGTTTTCTAAATAGGTTTTCTTTGCAATTTAGTAAACCATATTTCTTAATGTCAGTGTAATGATGCCACCAGATGGCAGCAATAATTTTTAATGCCTAGCGCCATCTGGTGGAAATAAAAATGTTATTTTTTATTTAATTACAAAAACATAATTACTAAAGTGTACCGTAAATTTTGGCTATGAACCAGAGAAAAAAATTAATTTAAAAATTGGTCTTCTTAGTGTTCAGAAATATAAACAAACAAGCATATATATAAGTCCACTTTTCATATATAAAGACTGATAACAAATATATTTGTTTTTCCTCAGGAAAGCAGCCCTCCACTGCCAAACGGCACCAAACCGAAGCTGATATCATCGGTGTACCGGCACAACCGCCACCGACACCGAGCCATACTCGTGGACAAGATCTCCAGGGTTATCTTTCCCCCTGTCTTTCGTGATACTCAACACGGCCTACTGGTCGGTGTACCTGACACTGTGGACGGACCGCTGGTGCTATGAGACTGCGATAGAGACCCTTCTACGACTCGACTCGACTCATCGTGCATTACTACAGGAATGACATTACGAGATCCAGCAAGTTCTGGTTTGGCTGAAAGGTTCGTAGGCTGACACATAGATGGCGCTACTAGTATCAAATCCGTATGATTTTTAGTTAGCCCTAACCTTCAAAAGGCATGTGTATAAATTTGATAGCTGTTGCACTGTTGGTATGTGAGCTATAGCATTTTTAGTGAAGCAATTTTTGTTAGTTTGAAAAAATGGATAAAAAGGAATTTCGTGTGTTAATAAAGCATTGCATTTTTGGCGAAAAAAAATACTATTGAAGCCAATGTTTGGCTTGATAAACATTATTCGGACTTTGCACTAGGAAAATCAACCGTAGAGAAGTGGTTTGCTAAATTTAAACGAGGCGAAATGAGCACCGAGGACGATGCACGCAGTGGACGCCCCAAAGAGGCTGTTACCGACGAAAACATCAAAAAAGCCCACAAAATAATTTCTGATAACCGTAAAGTGAAGTGGATTGAGATAAGTGGAGACCCTAAAGATATCAAAGGTACGTGTTGGACATATCGTGAATGAATTTGGATATGCGAAAGCTCTGTTCAAAGTGGGTGCCGCAAGAGCTCACAATCGACCCAAACAACAACGAATTGATGATTCTAAGCAGTGTTTACAGCTGTTCATTCGTAATAAACCCGAATTTTTGTGTCAATATGTGAAAATGGATGAAACATGGCACCAGCATTTCACACCGGAGTCCAATCGACAGTCAGCCGAGTGGACTGCACGTGATGAACACTAAAAATGCTTTAACTTCACTAAAAATGCTATAACTCACATACTAATAGTGCAACAGCTGTCAAATTTATACACGTGTCTTTTGAAGGTTAGGACTAACTAAAAATTATATGGATTTAATACTTGTAGCGCCATCTGTGTGTCAGCCTACGAACTTTGCAGCCTACCTGTTACAGTGAGAGACCGAAACTGAGTTGAGAGACCCACATTCAGCAATATGACTTTACCAAGTCGAAACTACAATATAATTTTTTAAACTATCCGAAATTAATATTTCATTACAGTAATAATAATACTACAGTATATTAATAATCCATGTATTTCAAAATATTAGATCACTATCCTTCAATTTATTTCTAATCCCACTATTGAAAATGGAACAACTCTAGATAAAGAAAAACAATTTTATTATCTCATCCTCCATAATGATGTATTTTGCATTTATTATGGATATAGAATCCATTTTAAGTATTTTAAATACTTTTTTTTATTAACAACATGTATATATACATTTTTTTTTTTTTAATTTTCTGTCAATGAAAGTTGTTTTTATGTAAAAACTAATTATAAATTAATTTGGGAACATAATAATAATGGATTGGTAATATTAATGTAGGAAATGGAGATAATATTTTATTAAAAGTGTGCCTGATTATTGTAATTGCTATTTAAGGCACAGTGATACGGATAGGACTTTATATGAAGTGTTATTTTAATAATTTCGTTCTTGTGAATACTGATGATTATTTTCTTATGATGTAGCTGATGTCCACTCAATTTAATGATAATGCAAACCAAAATTTATAATAGCAATTTGTTTATAGTTAATTTTCAAAGGCAGAATCAAAGGTCTATAATATAATATTGCATTAGTTATATTAATGCATGAGCCGTTGATAATATTTTATTAAAATATGCCTGATTATTGAAATTGCTATTTAATGGGAAATGGTCACAGTGATGTGCACAGGGACTGTATATTAAGTATTTTAATTATTATGTTCTTATGATGTAGCTGATTCAAATTCAATCCAATGATAACGCAAACCAACATATGTAATCGTTATATGTAATTTTTATTTGTTTCATAAAGGATTATTGAAAAAAAATAAGAAAAAAACTTTGAAAAAAAAAGAAATATTATTCTACATCTCAGGCAACGTTTTTCCAAATAGTTTTAAAATTAAGCAGTCTAAATTTAATTATTATCAAATCTATTTAATCGATATTTGAACTGAGTAAATACTCTTTAGCAATCAATTTATTGCGTAAATAAAAAAAAAAAAAAAACTTTTAAAAATATAAACTATCCAATATTTGAAAATAATAATTATTTTTTAACTAACACGAGCAATGTGTTTTTTGCCAAACGAATAAATTCATGTAAATATTTCAAATTGTATCATTTGCAGCTATATGTAAGGATTAGGAATGATATTTAAATACATAAGGTTATTAATAAAATAAAGTAATAAATATGACTATTAAATAATATTTATTGTAATAGCAAAATCAGTAAGGACAAGAACTCTTTATTATAGAAATTTTCTTCGCTATATAGAGCAATTAAAAGAATTTCCAAAATTAATTGTAACTTTCTAAAATAATCAAGTAGTATATAAACAAAAATTTAAAAAGTCCATTCTACTTTTTTTCATTATATTGCAGAAAAATTCTTTACAAATAAAGTTGAAATTTTCCTCTTACATCTGGCGCCATCTATTATTAGATACATGCAACTTAAATCCAAAAAAAAATATATATTAATTAATTGAATTGAATTACTGAATTAATATTTGAAAAAACTGTATTAGCATCCAGTGTCATCCTCTACAAGTTCAAAAAACTGTATTAGCTTGAGTGGTGGAATAAAAAGTATTTTATGAACGATCGAAAATTTGAACGAGAGTGAACTAATAGTAGGAATTGAAAATACCATCACAATTGTGGTACATACCGGTATGTTAAAATTTTATTAAAAAGTATTACATACATAAATAAAATTTCTGAACTTGAAATTGCAAACGACATTAACGTAAATAAAATGCTGTTTTTATTAAAGTAATTAGGAGATCACATAATTCTATAAAATAAATATACCCATCATAATAATAACAGTGGTTTTAAAATTAAATGGTTCAAATTAAAACATCTTGATCTCGCAAAAGGCATTGTTTATTTCTTTTAATAATTTATAGATATCGAAAAATGCTATTTCATAAATAATGAACAACCCCATCAACGAACAAACGATTTAGGTTTCATAGTGAAATTCTATCTAAAATTATTTAAATATATTACTTTTACGATGTGATTTACAACATGCCCAGTGTAAATTGTTCTGTATGGAAATGTTGGACTGGTGAAATATCCAAAGAATGCATGGAATTGCATAGCAAATAAACTATTTTCTCTCTTTAAAAGGATATGAATAAATCAATATCAGCTATTTCGGCATGTAGTTTTAATATATGTTTAAAGAAAAAGTGATTAGCTTTAAATTGAATGGCAAGTTAATCACATAAAATTATTCAACAAACAATATTGTAAAAGATATATTAGTTAAATTTTAATTTTCCAGTTATATATAAGCTTTCAATTGTATTATTTATCAAAATGAATATTTTTTAAAAGAATCTGTGCTATAATGTTTCACCTTACACATGTACATATATTTCAGATGCAAATTAGTAAATAATTCGAAATCAAGAGAGATTAAAATTTTCTAATCTTAAAAACATGTTAAAACAGAAATTTTCTCTATTTTATATATATATATATATATATATATATGAATAATAAATAATAATATATAAGTTAATAATAAATGATAACATAAAAAAAGAATCTACAAAATAAATATTATTATATATATATATATATAATATTATACATAGAGATAATATTATTTATTTTGTAGATTCTCCTTTATGCTTAACTAATTCATACTGAAAGCATCTTGAGTAAAATTTACCAAATTACAATTATATACTATTTTTTAAAGTAACTTATAAACCGTATTTATCCATATTACAAATAATCTTATATCATTTACGTAAAATGAAAAAAATTAGGTTGCTTTATATATAGTTATTCGATAATATAAAAGAGAGTAATATCTACTTGAATTAGTTCATTCGTTGACGAAATTAAACGTTTGTTGTTCAGTGTTAAATGGAAATTCAAATGACAGGTGTTTGAAAATAAAATGAACAATTAAAGAAAAGACAACTAGAAAAACATGTAAATTTTAAATAACCAAAATCCTTAAAAAAAAAAAATTTTTAATTTTTGAAGGAATAAATGAAATATATGATTCGAAAATATATGACATCATATCCGGCCTATGTAAATTTGTTACATTGAAAGCATGAGAAACGGAACAATGAATAACAATAAAGTAAATAAATGCTGAAGTAGACTATATATTTAAAAATATTTATATTATTTGTTTATGATTATTATATTTAAAAATATTATTATTATTAGATATTATTTAGAAAGGCAATCTTGTTGCATCTTATATATGAAGCATCTTGTTGCAAGAAACATTGAAAATTTTTTAATACAGTTGGACTATGTAAGACATATTCCAAGGACAAGACATTTGAGGAAATAAATTTAATATATGATGAGGAAACATCATATTCGGTTAATAGTTACGTTCGGCTCTGAGTTAATTTATTTTATTGGAAGTATAAGAAACAGCACAATGGATGACAATAAAATAAATAAATGTTGAATATATATATATATATTATTTATTATTAATTATTGTATTTAAATATATT